>CM019705.1:37234060-37534060 GCA_009760885.1 Achatina immaculata | reverse complement strand
CAGAGAGAGGGAGAGAGAGATGAAGAGAGAGAGGGAGAGAAAGGTAGAGAGAGAGAGAGAGAGAGAGAGGGACAGAGAGAGGTAGAGAGAGAGACGAAGAGAGAGTGGGAGAGAGATAGAGATGGAGAGAGAGATTTGTGACCGCCATCTTTCTCACACGGAGAACTCTATGGTGCTTGTCCAAGAGAGAGAGATGGAGAGAGAGAGAGGAAGAAAGATGAAGAGAGAGAGGGAGAGAGATAGAGATAGAGAGAGAGATAGATTTGAGACCGCCATGTTTCTCACACCGAGAGAGAGAGAGGGAGAGAGAGATGAAGAGAGAGAGAGAGAGAGAGGGAGAAAAATAGAGATAACCTAGTATTTTAGCTTGTTCTTCTGTACTGCTTTCTTCTTTCGCTTTTCTGATTACCTTTTCTAGTACTAGGTTGAATAGTAATGGAAATAATGTATCACCTTGTTTTAAACCAGTTCTTATATAGAAGTTTCTGACTTTCTCCCTTTATACATTACTATATTTTGTGCATATTGCATGCATATTCTGGTCAGATTGATTAATTTATTTGGTATCTCAAATTATTTCATAATTTTCCATAAGCTGCTTCTATCTGTGCTGTCATGGGCTTTCTTGAAGTCAGTGAAGATATTATGTACTTCTTTTCCATATTCCCAGTACTTTTCTGCTCTTTGACGTAGATAAAATATTTGGTCTGTGGGTATCTATTCTTCCTAAAACCTGCCTGATAGTCTCCCAGTATGTTCTTGCTTTATGGTTTTAATCTATTTACCTAAAACTATAATAGATAGTATTTTGTAGTTTGTTCGTAGTAATGATATTCCTCTGTAGTTTTCACACTTGCTCTTATCACCTTTTTTGAATACTGGGACTATTAAGGATTCTCTCCATTCACTAGGGAGTTTTTCTTCTCTCTCTATTTGTTGTATTAGTGCATATATCTGTTCATGTAGATTTAGACCTCCTTCCTTAATCAGTTCTGCAGCAATTCCATCTGAACGAGTTGCTTTGTTGTTTTGTAGAAGCATGATACTGTAGATGATTTCTTCTAAGTCTGGCTCCTCTATTTAAGGTTCACAAGTCTGTATTTTTTCCCATGGTAATGTGCTTATAGGCACTTCACAGTTTAGTAGTTTTAAAAAATATTCTTTCCATCTGATACATATTTTCTCTTCATTATTTATCATGTTAACAATTAGTATCCTTCAAGCTCTGCAGAGGTTGTTTATACCCTTGCTTTACTGTTCGCAGCTGTCTGTAGAATTCCCTACTTTTCTTATTCTGATGGCATGGCTGCATCTCGCTTACCATGTCTTTCATATATTGTCTTTTTGGTTTGCGAATAGGTTTTTGAGTTTGTTTACATTGTGTTTTGTTGCTCATGTCATTCAACCGTATCTGTCTTGCTGTTCTTTTCTTTATGACTGCCTCTCTACAGACTTCATCGAACCAGTTCTTTTTTTTTATTTTTGGTCTTGACTCCCAGGCATTCTTCCGCTATGTTCTTTATAAGGTTTTTATATCTTCCCATCTGTCATCATTGTTTTTATTTTCTTCATTCGCTCTTGTGTTTATCTTATGTTTGAACTCTTTTTATGAATTTTTTTTTAGTTTTTTCTCTTTTCAAAGTATCTCTATTTATTACTGAGATTTTATTTAATTTGCTTTTAAAATGTTTTTTTTTAAATTCTAAATTTTAGTTTAGCTGCCACAAGATAATGGTCGGTGCTGCATTCAGTTCCTCTGTAACTTGTGATCTGAAGTATGTTTATTGTGTGCTTGGTATCACTTAAAACATGGTCTGTCTGGTTGCAAGTTAGTTTATCAGGGGATTTCTATGTTTGTTTATGGATGTTCTTATTTTGAAAACGTGTGCTACTTATTCTCATTCTATAAGCTTCTGCCATATTTATTAGTCTCCATCCATTATCATTAGATATTTCATGCAGACTTTCTTTTCCCGTGATGTGTCTGTGTGACTCCTCCTTTCCTGTCTTTGCATTGAAATCTCCTAGTATTATCAGTATATAATTTTTCTGGGTACTCTATTACTCTCTCTAAAGTGTTCTAAAATTCTTCTTTGACTTCATCCTCTGTATCTTCTGTTGGTGCATGCACATTAATCATTGTTATATTTTTCTTTATTCCCTTGATGCGGAGGCTGCTGATTCTTTCATTGGAGGCACTGAAGTCCATCACTAAGTCCCCGTACTTTTCTCTTGACCGCAAAACCTGTCCCAAGTTCACGTCTTCTGTTGGCTATACCTCCTGTCTGTCTGTCTGTCTAATTCTCTTATTTAATGTTATCTAGTATAAATTTCATTTTTTGTGAATTCCTGTCTAGCCTTATTTTCATGAACCTGGTGTGAACAGCCTTTTTAATCCCTGGAGTACCGAACAACATCCACGACACAGTGAATATTTTCTTGTTATCATTCATCATGGTCGTCATATTTTATGAAGAAATGACGTCATGTCAGCTTGCAGCATTTAGGAAGACTGAATTAGGAACTCCCAGATGTAGACTGGGAACTCCCATATAACTTTAGTCTCTCTCTCTCACACACACACACACATAATACGCTGTTTTTTCTCATGGTAATCTACAAGTTAATACTCAATTAAAAAAAAACCAATCCGTTTGTTTCTATGTGTTCTGATGAGTCTAGCTTTGTAGTCGTATGCTGTTTGCTGTTAGAGAGGATTCCCTAATAGAAGTGGGCCAGGCAGTCAGTTTTCTAGTTGAATTTGGTGAAAGCGTGTTCCCATCTCACTGCTCGTTGTATGGCAGGGCTGTTTTCTACGGTAAAATAACTTATCTTGTATCTTAAATCCTTCCCGTGCCGTTAAACGTCACATAGGGCTCGCAAATTAGTTCGCCAGTTTTTCATGTCTTCGGTGAGTCTTTCAACCTCATCAAGGGATTTTACGCCTGTTAATTTGGCCTCTCTTAACAATGTCCTCTTCAGAGTTTCACGCGGTCTGCCTCTTTTTCTTCGGCCTGTTGTGTTTCACTTGATAGCTTGTTTTGGGATTCTCTGATCATTTCTTCTCATCAAGTGACCAACATATGTCCATCTCCTTTTCCTGATCACCCATGAGACTGGCTGTTGTTCAGTCATCTGTCTTATCTTTGCATTATTCTTAAATTCGTTCCAGTTGATGCGGAGTATTTTCGTAAAATAACTACACTCTCTTAAATGTTACAGTAACACTCAGTGCCTGGTTGCAATATCATTCCGTGTCCTGTTAAGGTAACATTAAATGCGCTGATGCAGTAACATCAGTGGCTTGTTGCTGTAACATTCAATGCCCTGTTGTAATAATACTTAGTGCCCTGTTGTAGCAACATTCAGTAGCTTGTTGCTGTAACACTCAGTGCTCTGTTGCAGTAACACTTAGTGCCCTGTTGTAGCAACATTTAGTACCCTGTTGCAGTTAGCTCTCGGACGAAGTGTATTCTGGGAACAGATAGAACGTAAATCCGTGTCCGCCGGTTAAGTAAATCCCATCCGACGCGTCCTTCCTTTCTAGACTCTGCGGGGTAGCCAAAATAGCGAATTTCTCATTTTAAATAATTTATTGGAAAATAATGTTTCCCCACAGTCAAAATCAATTTATCTGCTAAGCTGGGAACTCTGAGGACTAGCTCCCCCCTCCTCCCCCCCCCCCCCCCGCAAGAAACCAGCGCCAGAGTTAGACAGCATCTCAAACTTCTATTAGACCGAGACTACTGCGCGCGATGCGATTACTAAAGTCTCAAGTATCGATAACTGATTTTTTAATGCCAGGCTAAGAAAACTGTTGAGTTTCTGCTAAATGATACAGTATCGTCAGATGGCGGATACATTACTTTACAATTAGGTATTCGATTCGAAAATCTATTCGGTAGCTTTTGTGAAGGAATTAATTTAATACGTGAAGTTTTGTGGCGTTTTTGTTCGACGTTAATCGCCCACCACTAGAGACATGATTCCATGCTAGGATTCGAAGCCAAGTCATTTTTAAGTTAGTCTTCTACGATTTAGATTTTGCATTCTCAACTCCTTGTATATTCTCCCCCTTTTATTATTATTGTTATTTTTTTCCTGATGAATTCAGAATCTGAAATATTGTATATTGGACAAACGTTGTTCCATTTGTGGCGTTTTGGTTCTTTGTTCGATCCATTGAAGTTTCTGTCTCCCCCAACCCTCTCCCCATCCATCAGCAGCTTTTTTGGGGACCCCCCTGGGGATTAGGGGAAATAACAGTGAAAAACCACTGGTTGCTATGTAGCTCTTCTATTGTAAGAGGCCCAGATCTAGTATTTTCATGCAAGTCAATGTAAAGATGTCTTCAGCGACAAGGAGTCTACTATTTTCGTGATATATCATCTTATTTCATGCTCTGGTAGCATTGTCTGCCTATTTCGGTACCAGTCGTCCATATTTAATATGATAATAAGCGTCTAGCAGACTAAGGTGCTCGGGCATTTAGAAAGAATGGAGGAGAATAGACAAAGATGCCCTATAAAGAAGTGATGATAGGGGACAGACAAAGAGATAAAGCTAGACAACGATGGGGAGACAGCCTAGAAGGAGATATAAGCTCTCTAGGAATCGACAGTTGGCAAGAAAAGATCAAGAACAGAGAGGGGTGGAGACGTATCTTGTCTACAACAGTGAGCATCGGTGGCTGGGAAAGCTGGTGAATTCAGTAGCTGCTCAAAGAGGCAGAAGAAGAAGAAGAAGAAGAGCCTAGAATTATCTTTTGTGGAAGAGGACAAGATCTATCAGTCTACAGGTAATGCTGGAGGAGATATACATTCGCAGGTAATGCTGGTGATGTATACATTCGCAGGTAATGCTGGAGAGATATACATCCGCAGGTAATGCTGGAGAGATATACATCCGCAGGTAATGCTGGAGAGGTATACGTCCGCAGGTAATGCTGGAGGGGCATACGTCCGCAGGTAATGCTGGAGAGATATACATCCGCAGGTAATGCTGGAGGGGCATACGTCCGCAGGTAATGCTGGAGAGATATACATTCGCAGGTAATGCTGGAGGGGCATACGTCCGCAGGTAATGCTGGAGGGGCATACGTCCGCAGGTAATGCTGGAGGGGCATACGTCCGCAGGTAATGCTGGAGAGATATACATCCGCAGGTAATGCTGGAGGGGCATACGTCCGCAGGTAATGCTGGAGGGGCATACGTCCGCAGGTAATGCTGGAGGGGCATACGTCGGCAGGTAATGCTGGAGGGGCATACGTCGGCAGGTAATGCTGGAGGGGCATACGTCGGCAGGTAATGCTGGAGGGGCATACGTCGGCAGGTAATGCTGGGAAATCACACCCGAGCGGTAGCCTGGCATCATGTCTCCAGTCAGAGGCATTCATCATCCATCATGACCTGAGTCGTGGCGGAGCCATCGAAGAAAATAAATTTTGTAGCTGATTGAGCAGACATAGCTGATATTCTTATTGTAAGCGGAGGCATCAAAGAGATTCTGATCAACAAATAAGTTTAGTAACGTGCATCCAACAGAATCTACCTGTAACAGTTAAAAGTCGAGTTTTTGTTTCTTGGTAAAAACAGAGGAAGCTAATGACGAAGTGGGATAGCAGATATCAGAGTAAAGTTTATTTTATTCAGTAATAAAGTGAGAAATATAAAC
This sequence comes from Achatina immaculata, assembly GCA_009760885.1. Lineage (NCBI taxonomy): Eukaryota > Metazoa > Mollusca > Gastropoda > Stylommatophora > Achatinidae > Lissachatina > Lissachatina immaculata. The sequence goes on along the minus strand of CM019705.1, from coordinate 37,528,387 downwards.
ATAAAAAACTGCATGAAATTTCAGTTTTTTATCATTACATTGAGAACCAGGTTCCCATTGTTTGAAGGCTTCTTGTCACGAAGAGAATCAAGTTTCCAGAATCTAAAGGCTTCTTGTCACGACAAGAATAAGATCCCAGTGTCTCAGATCTTCTTGTCACGACAAGAATCAGATCCCAGTGTCTCAGATCTTCTTGTCACGACAAGAATCAGATCCCAGTGTCTCAGATCTTCTTGTCACGACAAGAATAAGATCCCAGTGTCTCAGATCTTCTTGTCACGACAAGAATAAGATCCCAGTGTCTCAGATCTTCTTGTCACGACAAGAATAAGATCCCAGTGTCTCAGATCTTCTTGTCACGACAAGAATCAGATCCCAGTGTCTCAGATCTTCTTGTCACGACAAGAATCAGGTCCCCAGTGTCTCAGATCTTCTTGTCACGACAGGAATCAGGTCCCCAGTGTCTCAGATCTTCTTGTCACGACAAGAATCAGGTCCCCAGTGTCTCAGATCTTCTTGTCACGACAGGAATCAGGTCCCCAGTGTCTCATATCTTCTTGTCACGACAAGAATCAGGTCCCCAGTGTCTCAGATCTTCTTGTCACGACAAGAATCAGGTCCCCAGTGTCTAAAGTTATCTCGGTGGAGGTAGGGGTAAACGTAGGTGCGGAACAGGGAAAGGAGAAAAGATTCTGAGAAAAATCTGAAGCACATAAAGACCCCATGTCATCGCACGAGATTAGAAACTCAAATTTCGGTCACTCTTCACGGCGTATGTTGGGACAAAAAAGTGAATATAGTGATCATGAAAGATTTTACATCACATTTCCACGCCTAGCCCACACAAGACCTGACATAACTTACACAGCCTGGCCCACACAAGACCTGATATAACTTACACAGCCTGGCTCACACAAAACTTGACTTAACTTACACAGCCTGGCTCACACAAAACTTGACTTAACTTACACAGCCTGGCTCACACAAAACTTGACTTAACTTACACAGCCTGGCTCACACAAAACTTGACTTAACTTACACAGCCTGGCTCACACAAAACTTGACTTAATTTACACAGCCTGGCTCACACAAAACTTGACTTAACTTACACAACCTAACCCTACACAGTACTTGACAGAATTAACATACTTTGGCACACACAAAACTTTACACAGTCTGGCTCACAAAATTGGACAACAGTTTACAAGCTTGGCCCAGACAAAACTTGACATAACTTAAACAACCTGGCCACAACAAAACTTGACACAACTTACATAATCTGCCCCACACTAACAAAAAGACGAAGCAAAACACAAACTGCAGGAGTACAAAAACCTGGATTGTTTGTCGAAACTTAGCCAGTTCATTTGCTGTGATCACTGACATCATGTTAGTTTGAACGTGTTGATGTCTTTTAAACGGTTTCTTGGTTGATTTGTTATTGTTCATTTGACTGGATGGTTATTAGATTTCCTAGTGTGTTATTGTTTGACTGACTGGATGGTTGGTAGATTGCTTGGTTTCTTATTGTTTGACTGACTGGATGGTTGGTAGATTGCCTAGTTTGTTATTGTTTGACTGACTGGATGATTGGTAGATTGCTTGGTTTCTTATTGTATGGCTGACTGGATGATTGGTATATCGCTTGGTTTCTTATTGTTTAACTGACTGGATGATTGGTATATTGCCTAGTTTGTTATTGTTTGACTGACTGGATGATTGGTAGATTGCCTAGTTTCTTATTGTTTGACTGACTGGATGGTTGGTAGATCGCTTGGTTTCTTATTGTTTGACTGACTGGATGATTGGTAGATTGCTTGGTTTATTATTGTTTGACTGACTGGATGGTTGGTAGATTGCCTAGTTTCTTATTGTTTGACTGACTGGATGGTTGGTAGATTGCTTGGTTTCTTATTGTTTGACTGACTGGATGGTTGGTGGATTGCTTGGTTTCTTATTGTTTGACTGACTGGATGGTTGGTAGATTGCTTGGTTTCTTATTGTTTCACTGACTGGATAATTTGTGGACGAGGCACGCTTAGATTGAGGGGTGTACGACTTTGACTGAAGCGTCATCGTCCACGTGATTGGTAGTCGGTTTCGAGAGAATAGATATTAAAACAATGGCTTGATTCAGTGTAGACAGAGGCAATGCCCCGGCGGTGTCCTGTTTAGTTGTGTCTATGGATGTGTTGTAAATCCCTGCGTATTATGGTGCTCGCTGGCTATATTCTTCCCGTGCCTACCTCATGTGGTGTAGATTATGTGTTTCGTGCAGTAAGCTGTGATGTAGGTTTCTGTATTTACCTATCAATATGGACATGATTTTCAGTGTGATTTATAGGTATATTGGATAGGCAACACGTTTGATTCGTTATTATGCTTTCATGTAGACTGATCTTGTGCTGCAGCAACGCGGTTATATAGAGGAGTGTCATGGCAGCGATGGAATAACTGCCATCGCACATTAGATTCGTAGCGTAGGCTACGTGTAGGGCCAAGAGATCCCGGGACCCCAGGTCCATCAGGTTTTCGTTAATGCAACGTGAGAAGTCATTAGCATATGATGCTACGCTTAATTACCATTATAATGATACCTGTCTTGATGTCATGTTGATGTCAATGTCAGTTGTATGTTCTGTTATGGCGTATAGTGAGATTAAAATGCTGTGTCATTTTCTGACTTGGTGATTTGTACTGCATGTCAGTGTACTGTGTATTGATTACATGCTCAGGATTTATGCATAATTAGCATACAGTATACCAAGGCGGGGATAACCTGGGCTGGCGGTCATGATGGGGACAGCTAGATTGGCCTCGAGTACGCTAGTACATTGCCAAGGATTGTTGGTCTTTAACCATCCTGAGAAAATATATTCCTCTCAATAATTATAAATGTAAACTTGCGCCAAACAAGTTTTACAGATTAGTAGATTGCTCGATTTTTTTGTTGTTGTTTAAATGATTGAATAACTTGTACATTGCTTTATTTGTTACTGTTGTTGAACGGATAGGTAACTGCTTAATTTGTTATTGTTTTGTTGTATTTGTTTGCTTGTTATTTTGTAAGTTGTTCGGTAAAAAAAAAACTGGCTAGTTATTTTTTTCTTGTTTGTTTATTTATTTGAAAACATGTTTGATTGCTTGATCGGATCGTTTGATTGGCTATTTTGAGTAGTTTGTTATTTGAATGTTTGACTGATGATCTTGTTTTCATGTGAACTCGAATTCTTTATACTTGACACTGGCGTAAAGATCTTGAAATAGAAGTATATAATTCTTTGTGCTGGACACTGTCGTGAAGATCTTGAAATAGAAGTATAGAATTCTTTGTGCTGGACACTGTCGTGAAGATCTTGAAATAGAAGTATAGAATTCTTTGTGCTGGACACTGTCGTGAAGATCTTGAAATAGAAGTATAGAATTCTTTGTGCTGGACACTGTCGTGAAGATCTTGAAATAGAAGTATAGAATTCTTTGTGCTGGACACTGTCGTGAAGATCTTGAAATAGAAGTATAGAATTCTTTGTGCTGGACACTGTCGTGAAGATCTTGAAATAGAAGTATAGAATTCTTTGTGCTGGACACTGTCGTGAAGATCTTGAAATAGAAGTATAGAATTCTTTGTGCTGGACACTGTCGTGAAGATCTTGAAATAGAAGTATAGAATTCTTTGTGCTGGACACTGTCGTGAAGATCTTGAAATAGAAGTATAGAATTCTTTGTGCTGGACACTGTCGTGAAGATCTTGAAATAGAAGTATAGAATTCTTTGTGCTGGACACTGTCGTGAAGATCTTGAAATAGAAGTATAGAATTCTTTGTGCTGGACACTGTCGTGAAGATCTTGAAATAGAAGTATAGAATTCTTTGTGCTGGACACTGTCGTGAAGATCTTGAAATAGAAGTATAGAATTCTTTGTGCTGGACACTGTCGTGAAGATCTTGAAATAGAAGTATAGAATTCTTTGTGCTGGACACGGTGGCGAAGATCCTGAAATAGAGGTGCTGAGTGGGTTATGATAAATTTATTTAATATCCAGGTCGGATGCAAGAAGCAGGCTACTGAAAAGGCTCTCACTACCTAAGGGAAAACGTCTATCTGTATCTGTTTGTGGCCGTGCTATAGTAACGAAAAGGCAGATTTCAAGGATCAGATCCCAGTTACTGGGTCTTGGCCAGCTGTAAGTTAGAATTACTCAGTGCTACATCAGACCCGTCTTGTTATACTATTACGTGGACGTGAAGTATGGACAGTAACCAAGAGCATCCAAAATCTGCTAGAAGCAGCGGAGGTGTGGTTCTAAGAAGAATGATGAGAATACCATGGGCAGCCAAGAAAAATGAAGAGGTTCTAAGTAGGGCTAGGTGAAAGAGAGAATTTATGGCAAGATTCAGAACACGACATTCCAGATTTATTAGGGTTTATTTTGAAAAGAGGCAGACTGGAACACCTGGTGACAACAGGAAAACTGGAGGGACAAAAGACAGAGGAGGACAAAGATACAAGATATACCTAACGGACTAAAAGAGTGCCATAGGCCACGGTGCAAACACACATCTTAGTGGAAAGAGCAAAGGATAGATGGTTGTGGAAATCAATGACGACCAGCGCTTGATTGGCATTGACCAGAGAGCGAGAGAGAAGAGGGAGATAGAAGAGAGTGAGAGAGAAGAGAGAGAGAGTTCTAATTTGCTGGCTCCGGTAAATGATGTATCCTTCTAGCAACAGACGTCTTCACTTAACTTGGAAATGAGTCCCCACGAAAATTCTGAGAACATGTACCATCTTATGCGTCAGTTGTAGAATTTGTGATTCTAAAGCAAGTGAGACAGGGGCTGTAAACGGGGGGTACCAGTGCCCTCCCCCCGTGTGAGAATGGATACAAAATGATGGGGGTATGAGATTCAGACTTGGAACAATTGTTTTAAAATCTGTTGTTAGATTAGAATCTACTCAGTTAACTATGGCCGTAAAGGTACAGACAGGCGTGATCAGATCTTTCTGCTTTTCTTTCAGCTGCTCTTTTCCTACCTATCCAGGGCCCCAGATATGAATTTTGTTAAGGTAGTGTACAAATATTTTCAGGGGCCCCTACCTTATTCACATTTTGCCCATGGAGTCCTCCTGGCTCTCTTTAAATTCCAGTCCAGTTCTGTCACGCTCTGGCCTCATTGGCTTTCTGGACCCCCCCCCCCCCAGTTCTGTCACGCTCTGGCCTCATTGGCTTTCTGGACCCCCCCCCCCCCCCCCAGTTCTGTCACGCTCTGGCCTCATTGGCTTTCTGGACCCCCCCCCCCCAGTTCTGTCACGCTCTGGCCTCATTGGCTTTCTGGACCCCCCCCCCCCCAGTTCTGTCACGCTCTGGCCTCATTGGCTTTCTGGACCCCCCCCCCCCCCCCCAGTTCTGTCACGCTCTGGCCTCATTGGCTTTCTGGACCCCCCCCCCCCAGTTCTGTCACGCTCTGGCCTCACTGGCTTTCTGGACCCCCCCCCCCCCCCGTTCTGTCACGCTCTGGCGTCATTGGCTTTCTGGACCCCCCCCCCCCCAGTTCTGTCACGCTCTGGCCTCATTGGCTTTCTGGACCCCCCCTCCCCAGTTCTGTCACGCTCTGGCCTCATTGGCTTTCTGGACCCCCCCCCCCCCCCCACCAGTTCTGTCACGCTCTGGCCTCATTGGCTTTCTGGATCCCCCCCCCCCCAGTTCTGTCACGCTCTGGCCTCATTGGCTTTCTGGACCCCCCCCCCCCCACCAGTTCTGTCACGCTCTGGCCTCATTGGCTTTCTGGATCCCCCCCCCCACCAGTTCTGTCACGCTCTGGCCTCATTGGCTTTCTGGACCCCCCCCCCCCCACCAGTTCTGTCACGCTCTGGCCTCACTGGCTTTCTGGACTCCTGCAGCAATGTGTTGTCTCTTCCCCCCCCCCCCCTGCCCCATAGATAAAGTAAAAGGAAGCTATTAACATCTTTATAAATCATAAAAGTAAAAGGAAGCTATTAACATCTTTATAAATCATAAAAGTAAAAGGAAGCTATTAACATCTTTATAAATCATAAAAGTAAAAGGAAGCTATTAACATCTTTATAAATCATAAAAGTAAAAGGAAGCTATTAACATCTTTATAAATCATAAAAGTAAAAGGAAGCTATTAACATCTTTATAAATCATAAAAGTAAAAGGAAGCTATTAACATCTTTATAAATCATAAAAGTAAAAGGAAGCCTATTAACATCTTTATAAATCATAAAAGTAAAAGGAAGCTATTAACATCTTTATAAATCATAAAAGTAAAAGGAAGTCTATTAACATCTTTATAAATCATAAAAGTAAAAGGAAGCTATTAACATCTTTATAAATCATACTGATAGCCAATATAACCGGTAATGATGGTGATGATGGCAATGAAGATTTCGGCATTACTTCAAAGCGAGTATGGGGACATTCTGGACCATTCACTGGGCTCCTGCAACATTAAAATGTTTAAGAATCCCTGAAGTAGAGAAACACCGGAATAATTGTTATATTTATAACAATGCAAAACTGAGAATCAGCGTTATGCATTAGTTTATGCGGGGTTTTGTTGTTGTTGGGTTAGGGGACCGTCTACGGTAGTTAGCGAGGAATCGATCAACGAAATATGAGATGCCCCAACTCTTCTCTCTTCGTCTCTAGGCTGCCAGGGGGCTGGGCTCCAGCCAAAATCCAGGACTTGCTACAAACTGAGGCGGCATTATTCCGGATGTTTTTGTCATGTGCTATAACAAATTACTGAAACACAAGTCAGACATGGGGGCGGGGGTCTTAAGTAACAACAGAGTCAAAAAAAAAATGGCACAAAAATAGATGATGGAGGTGATACCAGATACTCGTCACATTAACCCCCCTTGAAGTGATACATTAGAGCATTGATGGAACGAGAAGAGTTAACATCGTCTGGTGGAGAAATATGGTGAGTTTGCACAGATCCTGGTGCTTGTTGCGTTCTCTCACACAGATCCTGGTGTTTCTTGCATTCTCTCACACAGACCATGGTGTTTCTTGCATTCTCTCACACAAATCTTGCAGTTACTGTTGTTTTCTGGCGGCCATGTGTTTGTCTCAACACTCTATTATAGTGCTCAGTCACTTGTGTCGTCTTCTCAGTCTGATAACTGCAGTGCTTTACAAAGTCAATGACCAGTTCAGATTTCTAACTATGTTCTAGAAATACTATCACAGCCATTCAGTTACCGGTTCTGCAAGGGTAGTGTAATGTAACAATGCTAATCTGCTTAGTGTAACTACGGTTACCATCTGTTACAGTGTTCTAAAGCACTAATCGAACTGTTAGCCTCTCAAGTTTGCTATATGCTTTATAAATGTTACATCGTCAGTTCTATTATCAGTTCAAACCTAAGCTTACTTTCTCACTAACATTTTAAAATGTTACTCACTCATCCTGCATTGTTTATTCACCTTACATTAGAGGTGGTACTGTAACCCATTTTACTTTATAAATACAAGTTTACCCATCTTACTGTATATATTCTACTCAATCACTCTACGTCAGAAATAGAAATGCTACACTACTCACCATTCTTTATTTTATTTACTTTCAAAGTTTAGTAGTGGACCTTTTACCCCTACATAAAGCAATATACTTATGATATACATATATATGTTACGCTAAATCAAACCTGCTATAGAGTTACGCTACTTCAAATCTGCCATAGAGTTACGCTACATCAAACCTGATATAGAGTTACGCTACATCAAACTTGCTATAAATTTACGCTACATCAAACCTACTATAAGCTATCAAGTGGAACACAACAGGCCGAAGAAAAAGAGGCAGACCGCGTGAAACTCTGAAGAGGACATTATTAAGAGAGGCCAAATTAGCAGGCATAAAATCCTTTGATGAGGTTGAAAGACTTGCCGAAGACATGAAAAATTGGCGAACTACTTTGCGAGCCCTATGTGACGTTTAACGGCACGGGAAGGATATAAGATATATAAGAATCCTACTATAGATTTACACTATATCAAGCCTGCTATAGATTTACGCTACATCAAACCTACTATAGACTTACGCTACATCAAACCCACTATAGATTTACGTTACATCAGACCTGCTACCAAAAATAGCACTAAGATGGACACCACAGGGGAGCAGAAGTAAGGGTAGACCAAAAGAGACATGGAGAAGAACAACATAAAGGATGTTGAGCAATAGAGGGCTCACCTGGGCAAGAGCAGAAAAAAAGGCGAAAGACAGGCATTTGTGGAAAACCCTTGCGGAAGCCCCATGTGCCCTGGGCACTTAAGGTTCAGAGAGAGAGAGAGAGAGAGACCTGCTATAGATTAGGCTACATCAAACCTACTGTAGATTTACCTTACAACCTGCTATAGAGTTACGTTTCAAAATTTCTGTATCTCTGAAAGATTAGAAAGTCAATGTGAGTGAGACATGTGATCTATTTTCCCATTATTATTTTTTTTGGTCGTTTTCCTGCCCGCATTGGCTTGTGAGTTTCTGTTTGTGATGACATTTGTGAGCCTGCTCGCAGAAGTAGCCTTACAGATGAAAATACCTCTGCATGCACGGCTTTGAAAGTTATAAAAACATAGACTAAAAACATGTTGGTTGAAAGACAACAACACAAAAAAAAGTAAAATTCATATCAATGACCACACTGTTCATGAATAGAACTGTTCCTATTTAAAAAAATTTTTCTTTGGTGCGACTTTCTACAATTCCTTCCTGTATTGATAAGTATGTGCCTAGTTTACTAAAGTGTGTCTAATTTACTAAAATGTGTCTAATTTACTAAAATGTGTCTAATTTACTAAAGTGTGTCTAATTTATTAAAGTATGCCTAATTTAGTAAAGTGTGCCTAATTTAGTAAAGTGTGCCTAATTTACTAAAGTGTGCCTAAGGTCTGCAGGCTGATATTCTTTACGCCTTCCTTGAGGTCAGTAGGAAGATGGTTCAGAACACAGTTGCCAGTTTGTCATCCCAAACCAAATTCTGAATTGCACCTTTTCTCATTTTAGTCAAAATGTGCTCATCTGTATCCAGTAAGCTTAAGACTTTTTTTTAAAATCAGTATTGTGACAAGATTTTAAAATATTCGTCAGCATAATGTAAGACAACCTCCTGGCTACCTTCATGTTGTTAGTAAATGAGCTAAACCAAAGCATTTTTCTTTAATGCTTATATAAATAGAGTGTTTTTCGTTGCCAGTGGAAAATAACCATAGGAAGCATGACATTCAGCTTACGGCGTTTCGATTTACGGACGTTTTTATTGCTACAGCTTTAGTCTGGAATCTAAGGTGGCGTAACTCCGAGGATACCCGCAAATGTCTCACCTCTAAGTAAAGGTTATTGTTATTATTTGTACCTTTACGTTACTTTATAACTTGAGAACACCTGCGGGACTGAATGGGCTCAGTAGAGAAGTGTTCATAAGAGTATATAAATTTTAAAATCTTTATGATTTTCATTCAGCCGTTCTGTTCCAAGGCTCCATTAGGTAAAGCAGAACTCTGTTAGTGAAATGTACTGAAGTCATTCTGGTGGGGAATGGGAGTGGCGATCATGATGGTTTTGATAGTCTGGCGAAGGAATTGTGGGATTTTTTTGTTGTTGGACAAATTCACTGGTGGTCTGTGGTATTAAACAGTTTAAGAACCCCTGGAATAGAGAAAGAGAGATGAAATGATTGGTTTATTCGTAGAAATGCAAGCTCTGAATCAACGAAATGACCGGTGTGATCAGTTAAGGAATGTTTTCTGTGGTCAACTAATTACCGAAAGAATGTTGTCTGTGGTCAACTAATTACCGAAAGAATGTTGTCTGTGGTCAACTAATTACCGAAAGAATGTTGTCTGTGGTCAACTAATTACCGAAAGAATGTTGTCTGTGGTCAACTAATTACCGAAAGAATGTTTTCTGTGGTCAGTCAAGGCAGTGTTGTAGGTGATTAATTAAAAGGAACGTTTTCTGTGATTAGCTAAGGAATGTTATCTGTGCATAACCAAATCATCTTTCTCTGCGATCAATCAAGACAATGCTGTCTATGATCAACCATAACAGTTGTCAAATTAATGTTTTCTGTGGTCAATCACATTAATGTTCTAGGTGATAGACAGACAGACAAGACATACAGGCAGGCAAATAGATAGACAGATAGACAGACAGACAGATAGACAGATAGACACATAGATAGATAGATAGATAGATAGATAGATAGATAGATAGATAGATAGATAGATAGATAGATAGATAGATAGATAGATAGATAGATAGATAGATAGATAGATAGATAGATAGATAGATAGATAGATCTCTCAAAGAATGAATAAAATAGCTGAATCTCCAATTTATGAAAACCAACATCAGTCATGCTGAGAGAGGCAAGCAAGCAATAGACATTGCTTCCTAGAAGTTTGTCTAAACATTAGACACAAAAAAATGTACTTCCAAGTGTAGAAGCACTTCAGAAACCACAGCGAACTGGCGACCCACTTCAGTTAACTTTAACAGCATATGTCATGGTCACCCACTTCAGTCAACTTTCATAGCTTATATCATGGCCACCCACTTCAGTTAACTTTTACAGCATATATCATGGCCACCCACTTCTTTTAACTTTCATAGCATATATCATGGCCACCCACTTCAATTAACTTTTACAGCATATATCATGGCTACCCACTTCAGTTAACTTTCACAGAAAACTGGCGACCCACTCCATTTAACTTTTACAGTGTATATTATGGCGACCCACTCCAATTAACTTTTGCCATGCATATTATGGCGACCCACTTCAGTTAACTTTCACAGCGTATATTTCATGGCTGCGGAAAAGAATAGAAAATTGTGACGGACAAACCTATCGTATATCCACCATGTGCCAATCTAAATACTTTCACACAAAATATTTTAACACGGAAAAATGCCGTTTCAACAACAGAGCCAGACATTAGCTAAATATAGACAGTTATCGATTAGCCTTCAATGTGATCAACGATAGCGGTCTAAAATGTTCGCGGACATTTCTAGTCAATGTTCAGGTTGTTATCGTGCCCACGAGGCCTAATTTACTAAGATCGATCGATCGGTCGGTCTGTATGTCTGAGCTGTCTGGACCTTGTGGAGCGAGCAACAGGCGGTGTTTGGAAGAGTTTCCCCATACCCCCATTCTGGCAGCTGACATCAAAGCTAGTGTAGTTTTTCCTTTCCTTCTTCTTCTTCTTCTTCGTCTGATCTCCCTGAAGACTGCTGCCCTTTGCAGCTGATGATGTGATGACGCTGAAAGACGGGCACTGTCTCTAAATAAGGAGTGTTTAAAGGTCATTAGCTTGAAGACACATAATGGACACAAGAAGCAGACTTTTAGATAGACTCCACCCCCCCCCCCCCCCGAGGGGGCCACGTTGACATATATCTCCTGAACCAGACGAAAAGGGGGGGGGGGCATTTACGTCTTTTACTATGAGCAACAGAAAGCGGGGGGATAAAGTCTTGACCATCTGTGGCATATTTCCACATCTTCCTTCCAGCAACATAACCCTTGCGCTCCCTAATGCAAGTCAGAGACCTGAGATAATCTACACGCAAACTCCGACATCAACGATTCGATGCTTTCGGTAGATGGGGCGAGTGTCTTATAGCAAGGTCTAGTAGCAATGTAAATATCTCGTATAATGCTTGTGTATGAATTGGTATTGCGTATAAATTGGTTATTTTTGGTATGATAAATTATTCATTCGTTACGTGCCGTGTCGGATAGTCTTGGCCATCATGTTTCTCCATCTTGTGCGATCTTTGGCGTTTCCAATCAATTCCAGCTTTTCTTTTTCCACGCCACTTGCTCGGTTTACAGGGATATTCTTCTCTTAACCTCCTCCCCCGCCATTTGTCTTTAATTTTCCAGTCGTTACTAAGTTCTTTAACTTCTGTCTTCATATGACATGTCTAAGTTCTTTAACTTCTGTCTTCTTATGATACGCCTAAGTTCTTTAACTTCTGTCTTCTTATGACATGTCTAAGTTCTTTAACTTCTGTCTTCCTATGACATGTCTAAGTTCTTTAACTTCTGTCTTCTTATGACACGCCTAAGTTCTTTAACTTCTGTCTTCTTATGACATGTCTAATTTCTTTAACTTCTGTCTTCTTATGACATGTCTAATTTCTTTAACTTCTGTCTTCTTATGACATGTCTAAGTTCTTTAACTTCTGTCTTCTTATGACATGTCTAATTTCTTTAACTTCTGTCTTCTTATGACATGTCTAAGTTCTTTAACTTCTGTCTTCTTATGACATGTCTAAGTTCTTTAACTTCTGTCTTCTTATGACATGTCTAATTTCTTTAACTTCTGTCTTCTTATGACACGCCTAAGTTCTTTAACTTCTGTCTTCTTATGACATGTCTAATTTCTTTAACTTCTGTCTTCTTATGACATGTCTAAGTTCTTTAACTTCTGTCTTATTATGACATGTCTAAGTTCTTTAACTTCTGTCTTCTTATGACATGTCTAAGTTCTTTAACTTCAGTCTTCTTATGACATGTCTAAGTTCTTTAACTTCTGTCTTCTTATGACATGCCTAAGTTATTTAACTTCTGTCTTATTATGGCTGTCTTTTTGTTTACTACAATTTGAACTACTTTTCGATGTACCGAAACTATTCTCAGGACGTCTTCATCTGTTTTGAGTATACAAGTTCAGAAACTTACAGCAACTTTGCTTCTGTTGGTATGGTAAACAGAACCATCAAATAACACCAAAACAGGAACCAAAAACTAGACTGTTTAACTCAAAAGTAAAGACTGTCCTACTATATAGTTCGGAGACATGGATGATGACTAAGTCAATACGACAGAGGATACAAACATTCAAGAACTACTGCTTGAGGAGGCGTTTAAAAATATTAAATAGCAGGACAAGATCAGGAACTAGGAGATCTGGGAAAGGGCAGAACAAGAGCCTTTGAAGCTACAAATCATGTCTAGGAAGTGGAGGTGGTTTGGCCACACTGAGGAAACCTGACACCAGCATAGCAAGACAGGCACTGACATGGAATTCTCAGGGAAACAGAAATCAAGGAAGACTTAGGACTACTTGGAAAAGGTAAATTATGACAGTGCTCAGAGACAAGGTATACACACGGAATTGAGCAGAGAATAAATCCAAGAACAGGGATGTCTGGAGAACCTTTATCTGTGGCCTAAGCTCCCTAGAGAGTGAAAGGCAGTGGTGATGATGATAATATTTAATTTTTATTTAAGCGTATTAACCTTTTCTTTCTCCATTTTTAAAAAGTGACGGGCGGATATATAACCAATAATTACGTACAGATCTATCTGTCAGTTTTCCCCCAGGAACAACTGTGTTAAGAGCACACTTATCTTAACATAGTCTTTGTGAGACAGGGAACATAGAGATCTGTTCGCTTAAAAACTCTGACCTACTTCTGTAGCCCAGAAACCTGTAGCAATCAACACTAATTGTAATTGTTATTTTTGTATAATGTAATGCCGGATTGGTGGACGGATAGGGACATGGAGATCGTCGGCGGGGATGAGGAAAATCTGGTGTGAAACCAGTGAATCCAGGACGTGACAAGCCTTTAGACAAGCCTATGGGTCTTTACAACAATGGCTATCAGAATGATGTAAACAAAACAGAGCCAGCAGACTATAGGTGGCGGGGAATGGATATCGTTGAAGCACGCATCAGATTCCTCATCCCAAAGTCGCAGTGTCTCTGTAGAACTGTCCCGTTGCATGCTGGATCTGACATGGAGAAATGGATTACGTACAGCCACCAGAGGCTGGAAACTTTTGGCCAGGCCAGCCTACACCACTGTCTTCATGGCAGTCCGAGCAAGACCACAGTCTGCCTAAGCAAGGAAAGGTGCTGAAGTCGGAGGTACCCAGCCAGAAGGCGCATCACACAACTAAGGATACCATGCATCATCGCCATCGCCCTGATGAAGAAGAAGAATTGTCTGTTTTATTTCATATCGTCTAATTTATTTTATTATTGCATTCTCATTGCTAAGTGAGATTTTACAGTAGGGGTCCTTAGAGTTTTTGACTGTTGTAGACGTATAGTTCTGCGTAGAATTATCGAAATCATCGTCACAATGCTATATAATGAACAAGTATGGCTTCACAAGACGTCGATAGCTTGGGGTTTATGTTTTCACAGGATGTTGATAGCTTGATGTTTATGTTTTCACAGGATGTTGATAGCTTGATGTTTATGTTTTCACAGGATGTTGATAGCTTGATGTTTATGTTTTCACAGGATGTTGATAGCTTGATGTTTATGTTTTCACAGGATGTTGATAGCTTGATGTTTATGTTTTCACAGGATGTTGATAGCTTGATGTTTATGTTTTCACAGGATGTTGTTAGCTTGATGTTTATGTTTTCACAGGATGTTGATAGCTTGATGTTTATGTTTTCACAGGATGTTGATAGCTTGATGTTTATGTTTTCACAGGATGTTGATAGCTTGATGTTTATGTTTTCACAGGATGTTGATAGCTTGCGGTTCATGGCTTAACGGGATGTCGATGGTCTGGGATTTTGCTGTACGTGTGGATGTATGTAGGAACTGAATGGCCGAAAGAAAGTTCTACACTAGCAGTAATTACTCAGAAATGGGTCTGGTACCCAGTGGTGGACTACCCGGTGGTGGACTACCCGGTGGTGGACTACCCGGAGGTGGACTAGCCAATGGTGGACTACCCGGTGGTGGACTACCCGGAGGTGGACTAGCCAGTGGCGGACTACCCAGTAGTGGACTAGCCAGTGGCAGACTACCCAGTGGTGGACTAGCCAGTGGTGGACTACCAGGTGGAGCACTAGCTAGTGGTGGACTACCAGGTGGAGCACTAGCTAGTGGTGGACTACCAGGTGGAGCACTAGCTAGTGGTGGACTACCAGGTGGAGCACTAGCTAGTGGTGGACTACCCGGAGGTAGACTAGCCAGTGGCGGACTACCCAGTGGTGGACTAGCCATTAGTGGACTAGCCATTAGTGGACTAGCCAGTGGTGGACTAGCCAGTGGTGGACTAGCCAGTGGTGGACTACCCGACTGAACGAACAGGCTTAAACCTGAGGGCCCAAAAGTGCTGGGGGCCGACCATAACGGGGAAAAATGCGAATTATGAATTTTGTATCGGTAGGTAAACGGTATAGCTCGCGCGGGGGGCGGGAGGTGGGGGGGGGCCATGTATTATGTTTATCAGAGGGTCTGGGTAGTACTTAATCCGTCACTGCCAAGCATTCATTCATTTGCATGTCTTTTGTGGAACTTTGCCTCCTTAACAGCACTCCTGTAGATCTCTCGGTTGTGAGCAAGATGGCCTGCGGCTGATGCATCCATTTGCAGATCATCAACGATGTCTTGCAGCCATCTTCGCCTTGGTCTTCCCCTTTTTTCTTTTTCCCATTATGTACCCTTCCAAGACGGTCTTCTCTAAATTATCATGACGTTTAATTTGTCCAAAATATTTACGTTTTCTCTCTTTAATCCTCTTTGCTAGCCAGCCTTCTTCAATATTAAGTTCCTGTAGTACGGATATGTTTGTTCTTTTTTGTGTCCGTGATATATGAAGGACTCTTCTGTAGCACTTACATTCAAAAGCATTTATGTATGTCTCAGCTGTTTTTGTTAAGTGTCCACGTCTCACGGGTATATTCACTGCCCTTACTCTCATCATATTGTTCTCACATCTCAAGGAGTATAGATATCGCCTGGTTGAGAAGCCCTGGTTTAGTGCATGCTGCCTTACAAATTGTCACTTATGATGTGGTCTAAAGTAAATGTGGCTGATTTGTACGCGAACATAATGTTTTTCTTTAATACACTGACAGCCCTGTGTAAAGTGTACTTCGGGGCGAGAGAAAAACTAGACTATCTGCCCAACACAAATGAACTGATTACGTTTTTTAAAGTTACTTAGAAAGCCGTTAACCGCGAGCCACATGAAAGGTTCTGTTAAAAACAAAATTTACCAATTTAAAAATTGTTTGTGTAAGATTTTAGATCCAACATTTTAAAACTATTAACATAAGCTAAATTTATTCATTACTTCGTTTCCTGTTCTTCTG
This sequence comes from Achatina immaculata, assembly GCA_009760885.1. Lineage (NCBI taxonomy): Eukaryota > Metazoa > Mollusca > Gastropoda > Stylommatophora > Achatinidae > Lissachatina > Lissachatina immaculata. The sequence goes on along the minus strand of CM019705.1, from coordinate 37,512,271 downwards.
TTAATTTCTGTTTCCAATTTTCCATCATTTGTTATCACTTCTAGTTGCTGTCGTTCAGTCTCTTCTGTGTGACACTGTGTTTGGCCATGAATGTCACTGGTTCATTTTAAAACTAGAATTCAAAACAAAAACAAGTTAACTCTTTTACCATACAACCTGTTAACTCTTTTACCAAAAGCCTGTTAACTCTTTTACCAAAAACCTCTCAACTCTTTACCAAACACATGTTAACTCTTTACCAAAAACCTGTTAACTCTGTTACTAAAAACATGTTAACTCTTTTACCGAAAGCCTGTTAACTCTTTTACCAAAAAACATGTGAACTCTTTTACCAAAAACCTGTTAACTCTTTTACCAAACACCTGCTAACTCTTTATAAAAAAACCTGTTAACTCTTTACCAAACACCTGTTAACTTTTTACCAAACACCTGTTAACTCTTTTACCAAACACCTGTTAACTCTTTTACCAAACACCTGTTAACTCTTTTACCAAACACCTGTTAACTCTTTTACCAAACACCTGTTAATTCCTTTACCAAAAACATTTTAATTCTTTTACAAAAAAAAAACCTATTAACACTTTTACAAAAAAAAACCTATTAACTCTTTTCAATGCACAGGAAGCGTCGGTGTTTGTTTTCGAGAAGCGAATAGCGGACAAGCTTCACAAGCCCAGGAGGCGAGAGGTCGTGGCGGAGACGTTGCGTAAAGATGTTTGGTATCTGGAACAACTGAAACATCCAAAGATTCTCACTTTGTTACACGGGATTGAGGAGTGCCAGTGAGTATTTAGAGCTTGCCCCTTTGTCGTCCTAGGGTGTCAGTGTGTCGTTCCAGCGTGTTATTGTGTCGTCCCAAAGTGTTATTGTGTCATCCCAGTGTGTTACTGTGTCGTCCCAGTGTGTCATCCTAGGGTGTCAGTGTGTCGTCCTAGGGTGTCAGTGTGGCGTCCCAGCGTGTTATTGTGTCGTCGTCCTAGGGTGTCAGTGTGGCGTCCCAGCGTGTTATTGTGTCGTCGTACTAGGGTGTCAGTGTGATGTCCCAGTGTGTTATTGTTTCATCCCAGTGTGTTATTGTTTCATCCCAGTGTGTTATTGTTTCATCCCAGTGTGTTATTGTTTCATCCCAGTGTGTTATTGTGTCGTCCAAGTGTGTCGTCCTAGGGTGTCAGTGTGGACATCTTTCTCTGCGATCAGTCAAGACAATGTTCTCTGTGATCAACCATAATAATTGTCTCTGTGGTCTACCAAATTAATGTTCTCTGCGGTCACTCAAATTAATGTTCTCTGTGATCAACCAAATTAATGTTCTCTGTGGTCACTCAAATTAATGTTCTCAGTGGTCAACCAAATTAATGTTCAGACAGACAGACAGACAGACAAGCAGGCAGACAGGCAGGCAGGCAGGCAGACAGACAGAGAATTTACGCTATAAATATATGTTCAAGGAAGACCTAGAAATACTTGGAAAACGGAAATTATGACAGTGCTCAGAAACAAGCTATATATATGGAAGGAAGCAGAGAATAAATCAAAGAAGAAATAGATAGATAGATAGATAGATAGATAGATAGATAGATAGATAGATAGATAGATAGATAGATAGATAGATAGATAGATAGATAGATAGATAGATAGATAGAAAGATAGATAGATAGATAGTCGTCCCAGTGTGTATTTGTGTCATCCCAGTGCGTTATTGTTTCGTCCCAATATGTCGTCATAGGATGTCAGTGTGCCATCCCGGCTTGTTGTTGTGTCATCCCAGTGTGTTATTGTGTCATCCTAGTGTGTTATTGTGTAGTCCCAGTGTGTCGTCCTAGGCTGTCAGTGTGTCGTCCCAGTGTATTGTTGTGTTGTCGCAGTGTGTCATTGTGTCGTCTCAGTGTGTCGCCCCAGTGTGTCATTGTGTCCCCCCAGTGTGTCGTCCGAGTGTGTCAGTGTGTCGTTCCAGTGTGTTATTGTGTAGTCGCAGTGTGTCGTCCCAGTGTGTTGTTGTGTCGTTCCAGTGTGTTGTTGTGTCGTCCCAGTGTGCCAGTGTGTCGTCCGAGTGTGTCAGTGTGTCGTCCCAGTGTGTCATTATCTTAACATGATGGTGTCACTGGCTTGTCCCAGTGTATCGCTGTCTTGTCCTGGTGGTATCATTGGCTTGTCCCAGTGTGCATTATCTTGTTGTGATGGTATCATTGGCGTGTCCCAGTGTGCATTATCTCATTCTAATGGTATCACTGGCGTGTCCCAGTGTGCATTATCTCATTCTAATGGTATCACTGGCGTGTCCCAGTGTGCATTATCTCATTCTAATGGTATCACTGGCGTGTCCCAGTGTGCATTATCTCATTCTAATGGTATCACTGGCGTGTCCCAGTGTGCATTATCTCATTCTAATGGTATCACTGGCTTGTCCCAGTGTGCATTATCTTGTTGTGATTGTGTCACTGTCTTGTCTTGGTGGTGTTATTGGGTGTCACAGTGTGCAAGATTTACAAGCGGGTTGATGACTCGTCCCATTGGATTGATGTCTCGTCCCAGTGTATCATTGTTCACCAGTTCCACTTGTAATCATCTCGTCTCATTGGGTCACGAACCCACGCCACCCGTGCCCAAGTTTACACTCACGCAAATGTTATTCAGGGCAACAAAATGTCAGTTTCCAAAACCCACAGTAACTTTAGAACTTGAATTCTACCTTATCACTGACCCGAACAAAGTTACGCTACATCAAACATGCTATAGATTTACGCTACATCAAACCAACTATAGGATTATGCTACATCAAACCTGCTATAGGGTTACGCTACATTAAACCTGCTATAGGGTTACGCTACATTAAACCTGCTATAGGGTTACGCTACATCAAACCTGCTATAGATTTACGCTTCATCAAACCTGCTATAGATTTAAGCTACATCAAACCTGCTATAGATTTAAGCTACATCAAACCTGCTATAGATTTAAGCTACATCAAACCTGCTATAGGTTTAAGCTACATCAAACCTGCTATAGATTTACGCTTCATCAAACCTGCTATAGATTTAAGCTACATCAAACCTGCTATAGATTTAAGCTACATCAAACCTGCTATAGATTTAAGGTACATCAAACCTGCTATAGATTTAAGCTACATCAAACCTGCTATAGATTTACGCTTCATCAAACCTGCTATAGATTTAAGCTACATCAAACCTGCTATAGATTTAAGCTACATCAAACCTGCTATAGATTTACGCTTCATCAAACCTGCTATAGATTTAAGCTACATCAAACCTGCTATAGAGTTATGTTTCAAAATTTCTGCCTCTCTGAAAGACTACAAAGTCAATGTGAGTCAGACATGTGATCTTTTTTTTTGTTGTTGTTGTTGTTGTCGTTTTCTCGCCCGCACTGGATTGTGAGTTTCTGTTGTTTGTGATGGCGTTCGCTAAGTCTGCTCGCAGGAGTAGCCTTACAGATGAAAATACCTCTGCAAGCGCAGCTTTGAAAGTTACCAAGTATAAACCTGATATAAAAATTGTCTGTCGTCCATGATACAATAGCAGATGTCTTGTAGTCTTTCATTTTAAACATATTTACGAGAGATATATCATTTGATGTTAAGTTTTCTTGTTTACGAACTCTCTCACAGCAGACCAACACTGGTAACCCTGGCATGCCTGCTCGAATCAAAGCTCAGAGAAACATTTAAGCAAATGTTTGAAATTCGAAGAGCGTTCAGAAAGTAATGCACCGCATCGTTTTTTTTTTTTAGCTAATAATGAAGACAGAAGCATGAATTTTTTGCACACTTTAAATATGGCATGCTCTGATTGTGTGAACCAAATTGCAGCCATCCGGCCAAAGAATATGGCTGCCCTAACCGTTGAAATGGAGCATGTTAGCATTTTGCGGCATAGGCAGCGAACTGTGATAGAATTTCTCGTTGCCGAGATGAAAACTGTTGTGAATATTCACAAACGTCATGTCATCTGTATGGAAGTTTTGCAGTCGACAGGAGTACAATCATTCTCTTGGTTCAGAGAATCAAAGAATCAATAAGTGGAGATAAGGAGTTGCATTATCGGCCGCGCTGTGGACGTCCTGCCACAGGCACCAAGGCAGAAATGTTGAAATGCGCTGAAGGCATTATTCTTACTGATAGGCGTATCACTACTCAACGATTGGCCTTAAAGCTGTCAGTCAGCAATGGTAGTGCACATGCAGTTATAAAAGCTCTCTGATTTTCTAAGGTTTGCGCAAGATGGGTTCCTCGAAGTCTCACAAATGAACATCCATTGCAAAGGAAAGCAATTTCTTCTGAACTGTTGGAGCGTTTCAATGCTGAAAGAGAGAATCTTTTGGCTAAGATCGTAACAGGTGACGAAACCTGGCCACATCATTTTGAACCTGAGACAAAAAGACAGTCAATGGAGTGGCATCATCCGCAACCACCACGAAGAAAGATATTCAAGACAACTCCTTCAGCTGGAAAGATCATGATCACTGTCTTTTGGGACATTGAAGGTGTGATTCTTGTGGATGTTATGCCAAGAGGAGAGACAATCAATTCGCAAGCTTACATTAAGACATTGAAAAAACTCAATCAACGTTTTCGCAGAGTTCGGCCGCACAAGAACCCAACAGACCTGCTTCTCCTTCACGACAATGCGCGCCCTCACACAAGTCTGGCAATACGGAAAGCAATCAGCAAATTGAGTTGGACTGTACTATCCCATCCACCCTATAGTCCCGATTTGGCATCCTCTGTTTTCCATCTGTTTGGTCCACTTAAAGATGCACTCCGAGGGGTAAGATTTGAAGATGACGAAGGAGTGATTCATGCAGCGAAGAAATGGCTGCATAATCAAGAGAAAATCTGGTACGGGCTAGGAATGAATGCACTTATTTCGCGCTGGCTTAAAGCCGTACAAGTTGATAGGGATTATGTTGAATAATACCGATATTTACAAGACATTTCCATGTATACTGTGTACAAATGTCATGCTTTGTGAACAAACAACTCCTGAGAAAAAAGATGTGGTGCTTTACTTTCTGAATACCCCTCGTAAAATGAAAAGTAACAAATTTTTAACCCAGAGTAACTTTCTTCCAGTTTCTTTGTACAAAAATGTCTCATCGAAATTTATTATGGCAGAGCATGGTAAATATTTTAGTAACACAGAATAATTAGTGTATAAGTATACAACTACACACGTAGCACTGCAGTAAAGCTGTGATACCAAAATGTATAAACTAGGAAAAATGTAGGAACAGCTTTATTATTTAACGACTACTTTAATCAGTAAAGCTGTTCCTACATTTTTCCTAGTTTATACATTGTGGAAATTATGTTAGAAGTGAAAGAGCTCAAGATACCAGGCGCACAGTGTCTATGAAGAACAGTTTTAGGTACATAATTTTCTTTAAATATCTTTAAATTATATCCTTCTTTTCTTTCTTGTTGTGGAGAGAAATAATTATAAGCTGTGCAAGATGTTCCTGTTGGCACTCTGGGGAAATTATTGTTCTTCAGAAACTAAATTAACAAGTTCTGGCAGCCACTCTTGGACAGAGTCGCCTGCGCTTGCTCTAACGAGGTCGGTAGACTGCAAAGATGTAGCAGGTGACTCCACAAACAACAGGGAGACATTACTGTTTGTATTTCTGTGGTAGTTTCCGAGACCTACAGTCTCATCATTACAGCGAAAGCTCAGATGTCCACGAACTAACAAGTACAAGTTCTTCAAGAACTATCTTTCATATAACAATGTTATCATCTAGCACTCTGTTAGATTACAACAAATGATGTAGGTATCTACAGGCTGGAGCCTGTAAAGAAGGTTGGTAAATAGATCCCTCTGGGAAAATCAGTAAAGATACCTCAAAATACGATGTTTCATAATTAGAGAAAGTAAATTAAACATAAACATAATGAACAAGTTTACTTAACAGCAAAACAGTGACGTAATATTATGGCACATGGAGTTAGCCAGGTCGCAACATTAGCAACGAAAAGATCTGTCATTGTAAGATAAATGGGTTAATATTGATGGCTTGTTGAAGTACAACCAACAATGTTCATCTCATTCATTACGTGTCGTACCGGATAGCGTTGACGATCATGCTTTTTCAATCTTATACAATCTTTGATGTTTTCAATCAGTTCAAATTACTGTTATTTTTCCCTGGCCAGTTGGTCGGACCGTTGGGGTATTTTTCAGTCGGTCATCCTCTTCTTCTTTTTCCTTGAGTTTTTCCAGTGATGATATATGGAAAAATGAACAAGGAAGACATATATTAAACTGTTAATTTATTTTACTGTTATTTTACTACAGTATTATATTGATTTTATAAATAATACTTCAGGCAGCAAATCGAAGAATCAGACCAGAAAGCCTTCCTCAGAAGTAGATACTACGCGCGCCTCAGTGACTTTACACGTAATCAGAGGAAGAGGGAGCAAGTCCCAGCCATGCGCTAGAACAAGAGCAAGTTACAGCCATGGGCTAGAACAAGAGCAAGTTACAGCCATGCGCTAGAACAAGAGCAAGTTACAGCCATGGGCTAGAACAAGAGCAAGTTACAGCCATGCGCTAGAACAAGAGCAAGTTACAGCCATGCGCTAGAACAAGAGCAAGTTACAGCCATGCGCTAGAACAAGAGCAAGTTACAGCCATGCGCTAGAACAAGAGCAAGTTACAGCCATGGGCTAGAACAAGAGCAAGTTACAGCCATGGGCTAGAACAAGAGCAAGTTACAGCCATGGGCTAGAACAAGAGCAAGTTACAGCCATGGGCTAGAACAAGAGCAAGTTACAGCCATGGGCTAGAACAAGAGCAAGTTACAGCCATGCGCTAGAACAAGAGCAAGTTACAGCCATGGGCTAGAACAAGAGCAAGTTACAGCCATGCGCTAGAACAAGAGCAAGTTACAGCCATGGGCTAGAACAAGAGCAAGTCCCAGCCATGCGCTAGAACAAGAGCAAGTTACAGCCATGGGCTAGAACAAGAGCATGTCCCAGCCATGCGCTAGAACAAGAGCAAGTTACAGCCATGGGCTAGAACAAGAGCAAGTCCCAGCCATGCGCTAGAACAAGAGCAAGTTACAGCCATGGGCTAGAACAAGAGCAAGTTACAGCCATGGGCTAGAACAAGAGCAAGTTACAGCCATGGGCTAGAACAAGAGCAAGTTACAGCCATGGGATAGAACAAGAGCAAGTCCCAGCCATGGGCTAGAACAAGAGCAAGTTACAGCCATGGGCTAGAACAAGAGCATGTCCCAGCCATGCGCTAGAACAAGAGCAAGTTACAGCCATGGGCTAGAACAAGAGCATGTCCCAGCCATGGGCTAGAACAAGAGCAAGTTACAGCCATGCGCTAGAACAAGAGCAAGTTACAGCCATGCGCTAGAACAAGAGCAAGTCCCAGCCATGCGCTAGAACAAGAGCATGTCCCAGCCATGCGCTAGAACAAGAGCAAGTCCCAGCCATGCGCTAGAACAAGAGCAAGTCCCAGCCATGCGCTAGAACAAGAGCATGTCCCAGCCATGCGCTAGAACAAGAGCATGTCCCAGCCATGGGCTAGAACAAGAGCATGTCCCAGCCATGCGCTAGAACAAGAGCAAGTCCCAGCCATGCGCTAGAACAAGAGCAAGTCCCAGCCATGCGCTAGAACAAGAGCATGTCCCAGCCATGCGCTAGAACAAGAGCATGTCCCAGCCATGGGCTAGAACAAGAGCAAGTCCCAGCCATGCGCTAGAACAAGAGCAAGTCCCAGCCATGCGCTAGAACAAGAGCATGTCCCAGCCATGCGCTAGAACAAGAGCAAGTCCCAGCCATGCGCTAGAACAAGAGCAAGTCCCAGCCATGCGCTAGAACAAGAGCATGTCCCAGCCATGGGCTAGAACAAGAGCATGTCCCAGCCATGGGCTAGAACAAGAGCAAGTTACAGCCATCACAAGATCGGAATTATATCAGCCAAACACTAAAGGACATCCTAATGTCGAGCGCAGAGCACTTCTGGGCATGTCCCGAGTATAATGAAGCAGCATCCGGAGACTAGCAACTGAGCTAGATCTTATCCAGAATATATTATTGTAAGTAAAAGAAATCAAATAGAGAGTTGAATGCTGACTATAAGGAAAGCAACAAGAGTGAGAGTTAACCACGGGGGAAACTCATCTAGATGGAGGTACAAGAGCAGTAGGAAGGAGATGTTTAGTGAAGAAGCGCAGAGACGAGGAGGGTTCTGTTGTTGACAGGTTGCGGGGGAGGGAGGATGGGGCTGGGGTAACACTAAGAAAGTGATAAGTTAGATATAGCCCAAATCAGAGGAGATATCGGAAAACGCGACAGCAGGTGTAAGCTGAAGCATCAGTGGAACAATTTACGTGCAGTAGGGGTCCTTCGTTATGAGACGAAAGAATTGGACCCTAAGAACAAGGGAGAGGATCAAAGAAACTTCCCAGCGGCAGAATGAATTGTGAACTCTTTCAGAGATTATTGATAGCATCGTTTTGGCTGTCATGTGGTTTGGAGATTGCCAAGAAAGCTGATATTATTCTTGTAGGGAACCTACGCGTGGCCAGCCCATTGGGAGTTTCATGAGCTACAAATTTATGTATTCTGTCTGAATGTCCGTTATTACACTTGTTTCGAGTATTATAAGTCTCTTCTACTGAAAGAACCCGAGTTAAGAGCCAAGAGGGCGAACCTAAGTATACATGGCTGTTGTCCATACAGCACGCTCCTGATACATTCGATCCATTCCGATGGTACCGAGCGAGTATTCAAGTAAAACATCAACTTATATTCCAGTTTACGTTGCCAAGTTTAAATTCTGCTGTCTCCTGGTATGTCTAAGTAATTTTGAATGTTTTTTTTCCGTGTTTCCTGTGTTACTGTTGTTTAGCAGCTTCTTTGATTGCTTCTCAGCAAAGCGGAAACGTGAAAAGAGACGCCACAGAATGACGGAGAATTGTAGAATAAACATTTTAACAATGAATAATAGACAATTAGAAGTCAGAAAATAGTCAACGATCAGAAGTCGGTGTTTGTTAAACAAACTAGTAAACAAGTGCAAGTTAGAAAATAGTAAACAGTTTCAAGTTAGAAAATAGTAAACAGTTAGAAACAAGTGGTAATGACTGGAACATTCAAGCGAAGTAGGAAGAGAAAAAGGTCAAGAGAGAGAAAAAAAAATATCTCAGGGACTGACCAAGCGATATGGATAAAAGAAAAGCACTTGAACTGATCAGAAACAGCAACGACTTCACAAGACGGAGCAGCATGATCGCTGTTCGGGGCCGCACGTCGTGAGTGAATGGAAAGTACTGTAAAGTACTGAAGTTTTCGATATCAGGAAACTGCAAGAGTTGGTAACCGCAGGCTTATGACATTGTCATGGTCACTAGCTTGATCTGATCTAAGACTTTGATCCCAAACTTGTAAGGTCTGACATTTGTGTTTTGGAACTTTTCGCACTTACAACTCTGAGAAAGCGAAAATTGGATTTTAGCAAATTAAGTCTCACGTATTTAAAAGAAAAAAACGAAGCCAGTAAGGACAGATTGGGTACCCGCTTTGAGTGAAAATGAAATCACAATTTGTTAGTCTCTTCCGCGTTTGTAGTTAAAAATAAAGAAAGACATTGACGCAGTGTTTTTGTCTGCCATATACTCTAGAGTTATATCAAAAGCTATTCAAGAAAGGTTGGTCTTCTGTTCCAACAGTTTATGGAAGTGGTTCTTAAACTGGAGACTTTGGACTCCCAGAGGGTCCACGGTAGGATTTGTAAGGTTTTCTGACCAGCAGATGGACCGGGTATTGTGTATTTTAAGGAAACTTTTATTTGTTGCTTTATTTTTAATGAGGGCCCACATTTTTGCTGTTAGACTCAGAAAGTTGGCCGACGAGCAAAAATAGGCGGTGCACATAAAAAAAAAAAAAAGAATCATCGATCGACTCACTGTTGACTTTCGGCCAATACACTCTGCTACGAGAAGGTATGTACCTGAATTCAGACTTGTAAAGACGACTCCAATTCACTTTGAAGATCCCATTTGGGCTGGACCCGAGATTAAGAGTAGCTTTGTTTAACTCGACTGGCGGACTTGACATTTTTTTACGCAGTCGACTCGAAGAGTTTACCACATCTCGCTATTTTAGTAAGGTATCGAAGACAACGCATGTTTCAATGACGTCATTCTCCTGTGTACTTTCGGACATATTAATTTGAAACTACGATCTGTTTAGTTCTACTTCGTGGTAGGGCAGACAGTAAGTAATAATCTGTTCACCTGTGACAGAGTTAAAGAGGCAAGGGGGGGGGGGAATAAAAGGCATACGTAACATGCAATACAAGGAGTACTAGCGCGGTCAAAGTGAAGGATTCAGATACCAGCCCTTGACACGTGACGAACAGATTATCACATGCATCTTGTGAACATACAGTCAAAACACACAGATTAAAGAAGTATACCATGACTGAATAAGAGCTGCTGAAATGAAGACCGAATCTTTTACAGCCTTGGTGTCTCTGCCTAAACTATTATTTTCTTGTTACTTCCTCCTCTTGTTGCTATTTTACACAGGCTTTGATGTTGAGCCAAGTTTGCGAAATCTGTTGGTTAACTACTCGCACAGAAACACAAGAAGAACACCAGGCTCTCCACAATATTACAGCAGAACACCAAGTAACGAACTGTACTTCATTGAAACCTCCAGTCAGTCAACTTCAGCAACATATAACATTCCACGCGAAACTGAAGCAAAGCTACTGTTTTAAAAATACTGAATACCACATTTATTAATGAGCAGAATGATAGATGATATCATGAGGATGGAAACGTAGCCCACCAGGCTGGTAAGACAGATACAACGACAATTCCCGGCGTGAAATATTCAACGGCATGTAGGAAGAAAACTTACAATTTACTTGCAACAAAAAAAGACATACATACAAAGATTCCAACAGCAAAATCTCCTCTAACAACAAAACTCTTCAAACTGTCTCAAAACTAACCACTTCATCTTAACCTAAACTGCCTCTACCAAAAACTGTTACTACCGAAGAACTCTATCCAAAACAAGACATTCTCCTATCCAAAACATAGTAATTCGCTATAAAACAAAAAGTTCTATTTTCCAAAACATAGTAATTCTCTATAAAAGAAAAAGTTCTATTTTCCAAAATATAGTAACGCTTTTCTGCATCCAAAACAAGTAAGGCTTCCTGTGCATCCAAATCTTGCGTAGTATTTATACCATAACTGTACCCCCTCAGTGTTCATGGCATATGCTTATCTCAAGATACCTTCAAACAAGGGTATTCACTCTATTAATTGTTTCCTAATTACCAGTACTGCTTATATCCCATCAGTTAGGAGAATACTGTCATAAGATAGAATGACGGACAATTTATGGCTGGATTTGTTTAATAACTTTCAAAACGTAGATGGGATATGATCCAGCCTCGAAGTTATTAAATAAGACAACAATGGTGCCATTATGCACCTTATCGGGTCCAAAAATCTATACTGCATTTGTTTAAAAGAATCTGTCGCTTTTCCTGCCTTTTAAAAATTTCACTTTTCTCTTTTCTTTATGTGAGGCTTTACCAGAAATAATAAAACTAATGAAATAACAGTTCTTACAAACAGTTAGTCAGTCATGTACAAGTTCCCTTTGCGGAATTTTGCTTCCCTAACAGCTATCCTGTTAAGAACTGTTAAGCAAACTTACAAAATTGAACAGAAAGTAATGGCCCCTGAAAATAAAAATAAAACTGTGGTCATAATTATTTTTATTACTTCGTAAAAACAAAATGACTGAACTTGACTGTTGATGTACTTGATAAAGTGCTCAATAAAGTATATATTTTGTGTTATTTTCTTGACTTTCGTTCCCGTCAACACTCTCGTATTTTAAAGTCAATCAATTTTTGCATTATTGATCTGACAACCAGCACCGAAAATTGCTATTTTTATAACTTTGATCCACACGCTTGAGACTTGACTTGAAGCTGTTTGCAGAGATCCTGAGATTTGACTTGAAGCTGTTTGCAAAGAGCCTGAGACTTGAAGCTGTGTGCAAAGAGCCTGAGACTTGACTTGAAGCTGTTTGCAAAGAGCCTGAGACTTGACTTGAAGCTGTTTGCAAAGAGCCTGAGACTTGACTAGAAGCTGTTTGCAAGGGCTTGAGACTTGACTAGAAGCTGTTTGCAAAGAGCTCGAGGCTTGACTTGAAGCTGCTTGCAAGAGCTTGAGACTTGACTTGAAACTGCTCGCAAGAGCTTGAGACTTGACTTGAAACTGCTTGCAAGAGCTTGAGACTTGACTTGAAACTGCTCGCAAGAGCTTGAGACTTGACTTGAAACTGCTCGTAAGAGCCTGAGACTTGACTTGAAACTGCTCGCAAGAGCTTGAGACTTGGCTAGAGAGGAGACGTGAAAATGCTGATTTGGGAATTCTGCCTGTAAGAATTGGAGACTTACTTCGAAATTTGGAAATGGTGTTTTTGGGGTTGACTTGAGACGTTTTGCTCGCATTAAACTGAGACTTGAAGGTGATGACTTGGGACTTACCTTAACCTCAACTTGAAACCGCTTGAAAGAACCTGAGACTTGACTAGAGAAGGTGATGACTTGGGACTTATCTTAGGCTCGACTTGAAGCTGGTTGATAGGAGCTAACACTTGACTAGAGACTTGCAGGAAGTGAGTTGACAAACTAGACTTGAGACGTGCAGGAAGTGAGCTGACAGACTTGACTGGAGACTTGCAGGAAACGAGTTGACAGACTTGACAAGAGACTTGCAGGAAGTGAGTTGACAGAATTGACAAGAGACTTGCAGGAAGTGAGTTGACAGAATTGACAAGAGACTTGCAGGAAGTGAGCTGACAGACTTAACTGGAGACTTGCAGGAAGTGAGTTGACAGACTTGACTTGAGACTTGATGTGAAAGATTTGAATGCAATACTGTGTGTGATAAGCACAGTGACAGAAGTCGTGAAATAAACAACCAGTAAAGAAATACTTAATCGACCACACCAACGAGACTTGATAAACCTTGAAACCGACTTACCAGTCCAACTAAATGTCATTCCAGGGAAAATCACACTGAACGAAATTGAAGCAGCGTTGAGTCTAATGGCTAACAACAAAGCTGCAGGTGCAGATGAAATAACAGCCGAAATGTTAAAAGCTATTAACAGTGACAACATGAACCAACTACAGAGAATGTTTATAAAGTTTGGAAAGAAGAAAAGGTCCCTTCTAAATGGAAACAAGGAGTCATTGTTAAAATTTTAAAAAAGGCAACCTTAGCGATTGCAATAACTGGAGAGGATAACTTACTATTAGTTGTGTCAAAAGTATTTTGCAATGTCATTATAAATGAAATTAAAGATATAGCGGATACTGCAATGAGAGAAGAACAAGCAGGATTTCGAAAAGGGAGAATCTGTCTCGATCATATCTTTACTCTAAGAATAATACACAGAGATTCATAGTGGAGAATTTTAGGAATATATGGAATGCCATCTAAGATTGTCAGCATCATTAAGGATCTCTACAATGGATATATTTGTGCAGTCAACACAGAAGAAGGAATGAGTGAATGGTTCCAGACTGAAACAGGAGTGAAACAAGGACGTATACTATCTCCCTTGCTTTTTGGAACTGTCATAGACTTCATAATGAAAAAATGCTACATAGATAAAAGTGGCATTGATTGGGCACATGGGATCCAACTAGTAGATCTTGATTTTGCCGATGACATAACTCTTATCAATGACACTGTGAATTCGATGCAAGAAAAAAACAGATACCTTGTCTTCACTGGCTAGCAAAATAGAACTTGAAATTAACAAGGGAAAACATAATGAACTTTCCATTAAAAAAGAAGGAAAAATATACGTAGAAAGAACAGCTGTTGGAAAATTACACCAATCTGTACACCACAACAGCTACATAGACCAGGACAGTGACACCAGAAAGGAAGTTAGAATTATAAAGCAGCATTGACCTTCAAGAATACTGAGAGCATATGGCATTCAAAAAGTTATAAGCACAAAAACAAAGTTAAGATTATTCAATTCAAATGTAATATCCCCCCCCCCCCTCATTTATGCATGCTGGAAAACAACTAAAGAAACAGACAAGAAGTTAGACTTTTGAAAACAAATGCCTAAGGAAAATACTTGGTATAAAGTGGAACGAATTAAAGAACAACGCAGAGATAAGACAGATGAGCGAACAACAACCTGTCTCATGGGTGATCAGGAAAAGGAGATGGACATATATCGGTCACGTTATGAGAAGAAACAACCAGAGAATCCCAAAACGAGCTATTTAAATTGAACACAAAAGGCAGATGAAAAAGAGATCGACCACGTGAAACTCTAAAGAGGACATTGTTAAGAGAGGCCAAATTCATCACTATCATCATCATCATCATCATCATCGCCTTTCACTCCCTTGGGAGCATAGGCCACGGATAAAGGTTCCCGAAATTAGATAAAGGCCAAATTAGTAGGCATAAAATCCCTTGATAAGGTTGAAAAGCTCGCCGAAAACAGGAAAACTTGGCAAACTACCATGCCAGCCCTATGTTAGAAAGTGTATATGCCTCTTGTGAGAGTGCAGGAAGGGCAGAATCTATAGTGATGCGGCTTCCTGGCTTGAAAGAGATGGGTTCTATATTCCTGGCCAGTGTGACTGCGGAGCCTTGATTTTAGTTTGGGGAGTATAGAATATTGCCACTGCTACCTTCCTACCTTCCATCCGTTTCGTGTGAGGCTAACAGGGAGGTTGTGCACAGGGCCAGCGACTCTGTCACGTAAAGAAATTCTCGTGTTACAGAAACATCAATAAATAATCAAAACTCGTTTGTGGGATGGACCTCCACAGTGTGAAGATCATTCGACTGCTGGTGGCGAAAGCTGAATAAAATCCATGACAGCGGAAGTTCTGACAGCAAAAACTAAAATCGGTTGTTGGAGAACAAAATCTGAAACTAAAATCGGTTGTTGGAGAACAAAATCTGAAACTAAAATCGGTTGTTGGAGAACAATGTCTGAAACGGATAGTCACGACAGATAGCAAGAGAAATCAGGAGCTACAGACTGCACATCCTAGGAATAAGTGAGAGAAGATGGCCAGGGAAATGAAGGATAAAAACAGCAAAAAAGGAATAACAGTGTTATTTTTCAGGAAGGGAAGACCATCAACGTCATGAAGGTGCTGCTATTATCTTGAATAAAAGTATGGAAAGAGCAATACTGGAAAGGGACAGCTGTAAATTACAGACTGATAAAAATAAGACTGAGAGGAAGATTCACCAACATTACTATAATACAGTCCTATGATCCAACAAATGATAGTGATGAGCATCGAAAAGGAAGAATTTTATCTCCAGCTACAAAAAAAAAGAAGAAGAGAAAACATCCAAACATGACCTTGTATTAGGAACTGGAGACCTTAATGCCAAGGCTGAAACAGACATTATATACAATGAAAGAATCATTAGCAAGCACGGTAATGTAACAGTAAATGATAATGGATAAAGACTAATACATTTCTGTGGTCTAAATGACATGGTGATTGGAGGGACGCTTTATCCACACAAGGAAATACATACATTAAAGCGGTATTCGCCAAATGGTCGTGACAGAAATCAGATAGATCATATATTAATTAATGGTACAAGATGTGGAAATGAGGAAGGAGCTGATGTCGGTAGCGATCATCATCTTGTAGAAGCTAGGATAAAAATGAAGATTAAATGTACCAGACACAAAACAACAACACGACAAATATATGATGTTTTGAAAGTGAACGGCCCACTTATATATATTTATAAAAGGCTTTCATAACAGAAGTAAAACTTTCTAGTGCCACCAACGAGGAAGAAAATACAGGAACAAAAAGTGTAAATGAGAAATGCAACAAGATAGCAAACAGTAAAAACTGTAGAACTTGCTTTTGCGTCAGAAGCAAGACGATACAGGACAGGATGACACCAGAATCTCTTACGACTACAGAGTTTTTGATCAGCAGATAAAAAAAAAAGTAAGGAAGTGGAAGCCAAGTCAGTAAGACTACACGAAAGATATAATGAACAGTACAGCCAATTAGAAAAAAAAGAAGTAAAACATCAAACCTGGACTTGTAAAGAGAAATACATGAAAGAACCTGCAAGATAAACCGAAGATGCAGCACTGAAAGCTGAGCATGGTCCACTATACAAAATAACAAACACCATCAGTGGAAGCTATAGGACAAACAACATTGTCGTCTGTTAAAGATAAACGTGGAAAACTCATCACGTCGGAAAATGTAGAAGAAGAAAGAAAGATGAGCCGAACACTTGAAACTACTCCACAGAAACCCACTAACAGAACAGACAGACATCCCTGAAGCTGAAGATGATTTAGATGTAAACACAGACAGCCCTAGGAGAGACGAAATCATTACAACAATCAAAGAACTAAAAAAGTAAAATAGGAAACAGCCAGGGCAGGACAACTTGAGTCCAGAACTTTTCAAAACAGATGCAGAACTAGCAGTAGAACAGCTGATGCCATTGTTTAAAGAAATATTGGAAACTACAACAGTTCCCACAGAGTGAAACAGGGGAATTATAATTAAAATACCCAAAAAAGGAGACATTGCAAACTGTCAGAACTGGAGAGGAATCACTTTTTTCTCTGTCCCGAGTAAAATATTAGGAACAATAATCAACATACGATCATAAACTGATACATGAATAAGAATGATTTAGGCGAAACAGACGATGCACGGATAGACCACATATATGCACAGATAGACCACATGTATACAGGAAAAAACAAGCACTAGATACAATCATAACATCTTACTGGCAGAAATGCAGATGAAGCCACTGACAACAATTATTGAAGAAAGACGCTGGCGATGGTTGGGACATGTGCTCCGAATGACTGACAACTCACTACCAAAAATAGCACTAAGATGGACACCACAGGGGAACAGAAGTAAGGGTAGACCAAAAGAGACATGGAGAAGAACAACAGAAAGAATGTTGAGCAATAGAGGGCTCACCTGGGCAAGAGCAGAAAAAAAAGGCGAAGGACAGGCATTTGTGGAAAACCCTTGCGGAAGCCCCATGTGCCCTTGGCACTTAAGGTTCAGAGAGAGAGAGAGAGAGAGAGAGGAGAGAGAGAGAGAGAGAGAGAGAGAGAGAGAGATACAATTAGCAGACAAGTGGGGCTGAACATCAATATAAGGAAGTCCCGGAATAATGAAAGTAAACACAGAAAACCACACCAAACAGAAATTTAAAATAATGATCAAAACCTGACAGAAACGTATACCTTCACATACCTTGGCAGCATACTAATACCAGATGGAGGAACAAAAAAGATATAAAGAATAGAATAAATAAAATGAGAACAGCTTTTGTTACTCTTATAAACATCTGGAAGTCCTCCCAGTACAGTCTTACATCTTACATCCTTCCCGTGCCGTTAAACGTCACATAGGGCTCGCATAGTTGCTTGCCAAGTGTTCCTCTTCTAGGCGAGTCTTTCAACTTCATCAAGGGATGTTATGCCCACTAAACTGGCTTCTCTTAACAGTGTCCTGTTTAGAGTTTCACGTGGTCGACCTCTTTTTCTTCAGACTGTTGTGCTTCACGTGATAGCTTGCTTTGGTATTCTCTGTGTCTTCTTATCACATAGCCTACATATGTCTATCTTCTTTTTCTGATCACCCAAGAGACAGGTTGTTGTTTGTTGATCTGTCTTATCTCTGCGTTGTTCTTTAATTCGTTCCACTTTATACCAAATATTTTCCTTAGGCATTTTTTTTTTTTTTAAAAGTCTAATTTCTTGTCTATTTCTTTGGTTGACTTCCATCTTTCGCATGCATAAATGAGGGTGGATATCACATTTGAATTCAATAATCTTAACTTGGTTTTTGTGCTTATAACTTTTGAATGCCATATGTTCTCAAGATTTCTGAAGGACAATGCTGCTTCTGCAAATCTAATTCTAACTTCCTTCCTGGTGTCACCATCCTGGTCTATGTAGCTGCCAAGGTGTGCAAATTGGTTTACTTCATCAACAACGGTTCCTTCTACGTATAGTCCCAGTGATATTCCCGGTACAATACTATAACTAAAGTAAAGCTGTACCAGAGTAATGTGTTATTTCTGTTTCTGTCTCAGCATAAGTAGAAAAGGTTCCATTAGTCGCTGCACATTGAAGAATAAACGAGGGAGAATGAAAAAAGTAAAGACAATTTAAATATTACGCGGTAACCAAAACGGACAGACGCTGATGCAATACAATACGTTCGCAATGACTGATGGGTAGTTCGAACACGCACAGCACAGCGCTATCTTTAGTCTAGTTGTAGCCAGTGTCAAATAAGCAAGGACACTCCTTTGCGGGATTTCACCTTTGCTGAACGCGCCTTGGTAGTAAGATTTCTTTGGGCAGAGGGAGAGAAAACTAGGATGTTGGCTCAGTACAGAAGTTAAACTAGCTGCAGGACTCAACGAAGAGTTCATGAATGTGTAAAAAAAAAAAGGTTCACAGCCGGAAAAACAAGTGTAACCGACGAAGCTGGATCTACCCAGTTCATATCCTCATGCAGCGGCGGGAACAGTGGAGGCAATACAGCAGCTGCCGTAGAAACGTCTACCCCTTACAGCCCTGATCTGGCGCTATGCGATTATCACGTCTTTGGATCCATTTAAATAGGCTCTCTGTGGGGGGTAGGGTGGCCAGGTTCACCCCTGATGATGTTTAAAAGGGAACGGCACGGGCCTGGATTTAGGATCAGCCACAAGAAAAAAAAACTTCTTCCAAAGAATGGAGCCCGTGGAATGATGCAAGAAGTGCATAGACCTTCTGGGGGACTGTGTAGGGCAGTGATGTTCATTTCCTCACTGCTGCCAGTGTCAAAGGGCACGCTGCATTTACTTTTGATTCTCTCTCTCGTATTTACGGGGAGATCCGAACAGTCACGGACTTCTCCAGAGAGGAGTGAAGAAGATTCTACGGCTAACTTCCACTGAAAGTATCAGCACGGCTATTTTTGGAAGCTCTAACTGAATAGAGAAATCTCTCTTCATACACGTCCCCCCGCTGAGAATCTTATGAATTCTCCTACTCTGAGCCGTCCCACGGGACATTTACGAGCTTGATTTCCCCAAACACGCTAAAACTCACCTGTATAAAAGAAAACGCTGAATACAAAACCAATGAGGGAAGAGAATAATGCCCTTCATCTACAACAGCACATGAAAGAATACGTATCAAAAGAGAACATTCTTTTTTGGCCTAATCTAGAAACTAGATGTCTCTCATTGCCCGCGCTTTAGCAGAGAAATATGAACATATATTTTGATGTAAGAAACCAGCCAGCTATGTTTTTTTATGGTTTCCAATGCTTCATAAACGCCTGCAAAATTACAATATTATTTTTTCTCCCGGGCTTGGAGTTTTGGGATTGATGTCCCGTATTTCTGCAGAGTATATTTCCCTGGGATGGCCGCCATTGGTGAAACGACTCTGGAGACTTTATCGTGCTTGGTATTTTCGACAAGCAATTAAGGCGCTCTAGAAAACTATGGAAGCACTACGGACCAAGGGTTCTTACCAGGCGTAGTCAGACCGACGCGAGGGCGTGGAAACTGAATAATAGAGTGGGGGGGGGGGGCATGGAGACCAAATTATGAGGACACCTAAACTGAATTGTGGGACATGGAAATAGAATTATGGAAGTATGGACACCGAATTATGAGGGCACGCAAACCGAATTTACCAGGGCATGGAAACCGAATTATCAGGGCATGGAAACCGAATTATCAGGGCATGGAAACCGAATTATCAGGGCATGGAAACCGAATTATTGAGTATAGGGCATGAAAAACAAATTATGGAGGCACTGAAACCGAATTATGGAGGCATGTAAACCAAATTGTCAGGGCATAAAAACCGAATTATGGAGTTATATGACATGAAAAACAAATTATGGAGGCATTGAAACCGAATTATGAAGGCATGGAAACCGAATTATCAGGGCATGGAAACCGAATTATGAAGGCATGGAAACCGAATTATCAGGGCATGGAAACCGAATTATGAAGGCATGGAAGCCGAATTATCAGGGCATGGAAAGTGAATTATGGAGTTATAGGGCATGAAAAACAAATTATGGAGGCACTGAAACTGAATTGTCAGGGCATGGAAACCGAATTATCAGGGCATTGAAACCGAATAATGGAGTCTTGGAAACCAAATTCTGAGTGTAAGGAAACCAAATTGTAGGGGTAAGGAAACCAAATTATGGGGGTAAGGAAACCAAATTATGGGAGTAAGGAAACCAAATTATGGGGGTAAGGAAACCAAATTGTGGGAGTAAGGAAACCAAATTATGGGGGTAAGGAAACCAAATTATGGGGGTGTGGAAACTTCGCCTCTGAACACTTTTTTTAAAGCAGCACAGTTTAGAACTGTCTTTCAGTTATTCTGTTTCTGCCAGCCACGGTAAACCAGGATACATTTGTAAGTCAGACTAGTACCTGATAGGACAGGGTATGATGATGATGATGATGATGATAGTCCGACAGTCTGACACTAGGAGCATGGGGATGTAATGGGCCATCAAATGGAGGACCGCAATTGTGGAAAGGTTAAGAACTACCGTTATAGACTTTCCTGGTTAAGAACTACTGTTATAGACTTTCCTGGTTAAGAACATCTGTTATAGACTTTCCTGGTTAAGAACTACTGTTATAGACTTTCCTGGTTAAGATATACTGTTATAGACTTTCCTGGTTAAGATATACTGTTATAGACTTTCCTGGTTAAGAACAACTGTTATAGACTTTCCTGGTTAAGAACTACTGTTATAGACTTTCCTGGTTAAGAACTACTGTTATAGACTTTCCTGGTTAAGAACAACTGTTATAGACTTTCCTGGTTAAGAACTACTGTTATAGACTTTCCTGGTTAAGAACAACTGTTATAGACTTTCCTGGTTAAGAACTACTGTTATAGACTTTCCTGGTTAAGAACTACTGTTATAGACTTTCCTGGTTAAGAACAACTGTTATAGACTTTCCTGGTTAAGAACTACTGTTATAGACTTTCCTGGTTAAGAACTACTGTTATAGACTTTCCTGGTTAAGAACTACTGTTATAGACTTTCCTGGTTAAGAACAACTGTTATAGACTTTCCTGGTTAAGATATACTATTATAGACTTTCCTGGTTAAGAACTACTGTTATAGACTTTCCTCGGGAAGTTTAGGAACTTGTCAATGAAAAGGCTGTGTAGAAAAGTGACCAGTGAACTGCTTGTCACGACGAGGTCGGAAGTTTGAGTCCAGCCGGAGACATCCCTGTCAGTCACGTGTAGAAGTGGGTAAGTGCCTTTTTTTTTTCAAGGTCGGAGAAGGAAAAGCGCCCAGGTGTGTGATGCTGACCCCATCGCCCTCTGATGTGCTGACAGGTCAAGGAAAGCACGGGAAGTGACTCTCTTTATCTTCCACTAGGACTACACTCAACTTCAAGAAAGAAGACTGGTAAACTTGAGTTCTAGGGCTGCCAACCATTCTTCCCTTTTTTTCCCTATGTTGTTTAGCAGAATCTGTGGGGTGGGGGGGGGGGGACTACTGTTCTTCGTTGCCCACGTGCTTTTGAAGTTGACCACACGCGCTAGATCGGATTGGGAGTAGGCTAATCGAACTACTTTAAATCTCAGCGTAGACTCAAGCGGTAGCTTTCTCGCGTTATTGTTCTACGGTTTCTGATATTATATTACTCTTCAGCATTTGCGACTGTAAATGCCTTTCCTGTGTAATGATTGTATGTGTCTCTTCTGTGTAATGATTGTGTCTCTTCTGTGTAATGATTGTATTCGTCCCTTCTGTGTAATGATTGTGTCTCTTCTGTGTAATGATTGTATTCGTCCCTTCTGCGTAATGATTGTCTCTTCTGTGTAATTATTGTGGTTCTTCTGCGTAATGATTGTGTCTCTTCTGTGTAATGATTGTAAATGCCTCTCCTGTGTAATGATTGTATGTGTCTCTTATGTATGATTGTATGTGTCTCCTCTGTGGAATGATTGTAAATGTCTCTTCTGTGTCATGATTGCAAATGTTTCTTCTGTGTAATGATTGTAAATGTCTCCTCAGTGTCCCGTTTCTCTTTTGCCGAGCACTATGTCTTCTACTATCAACCTCCCCAAGCTGTTGTGTCTCTTGATATGGCTGAAGTATCTCATCTTTCTAACTTTCATGGTGCTTGCGAGCCAGTTTTCTGCGACACCAACTCCCATCAATATCTCTTTTATTTGATTTTCTTTCTGTTCATGATATTCTAAGTGCCCTTCTATAAACTTTCATTTCAAATGTTGTTAATATCTTTTATAGTGACTTGATTCAACATTAGCGATTGTCAGTGCCTCTTCTTTGTTTCAACATTAGCGATTGTCAGTGCCTCTTCTTTGTTTCAACATTAGCGATTGTCAGTGCCTCTTCTTTGTTTCAACATTAGCGATTGTCATTGTCTCTTCTTTGATTCAGCATCAGCGATTGTCATTGTCTCTTCTTTGATTCAACATCAGCTATTGTCATTGTCTCTTCTTTGATTCAACATTAGCGATTGTCATTGTCTCTTCTTTGATTCAGCATCAGCGATTGTCATTGTCTCTTCTTTGATTCAACATCAGCTATTGTCATTGTCTCTTCTTTGATTCAACATCAGCGATTGTCATTGTCTCTTCTTTGATTCAACATCAGCGATTGTCATTGTCTCTTCTTTGATTCAACATCAGCGATTGTCATTGTCTCTTCTTTGATTCAACATCAGCGATTGTCATTGTCACGTCTTTGATTCAACATCAGCGATTGTCACTGTCACGTCTTTGATTCAACATCAGCGATTGTCATTGTCTCTTCTTTGATTCAACATCAGCGATTGTCATTGTCACGTCTTTGATTCAACATCAGCGATTGTCATTGTCTCTTCTTTGATTCAACATCAGCGATTGTCATTGTCTCTTCTTTGATTCAACATCAGCGACTGTCATTGTCTCTTCTCTTATTCAGCATTAGCGATTGTTAATATCCCTTTCGTGACTCAACAAAAGCGATTGTAATTGTCTCTGCTGTTATTTATCATTAGCAATTGTTAAACAAAATAAAAACATTTCCTCTTTGATTCAACAGACTTGATTGCCTGCATGTCGTGATTCCAGCTTTCTTTGACAGGACAATAGACACTGATCCGATCTGACTTTAACATGTGTGTGAGCAGTGTAACACTCTGTACTTAATTTGCCTGGGCTACTGTAATCATTGGCACTATACAATTATCCCCCTTGTAACGCTATCGGATCTGGCCGCTTTTCCTTGTTTCGATTACAGGAATGGCCTTTCAAATCCTAGCTCCCAGAGATGTTGGTCATTCATTATTAATGCTAAAGCCGATTTATTAATTTCAAATATAAATTCGTTATAGGTTCCGAACATTTTTAATGATGTATGGCGAAGCTGGCATATATTGTTTAAAAAAAAATCTTGTGTAGAAAGTTTGTTTGTCTTACGCGTTCTCTGGTAGCGTGAGTTTGTCGGCTTGGCTCATCGCGTTTTTGTGCACCAAACTTTATTTCTCTTCTTTGTATTTCCTGTATTATTTCGTCATTCTGTATTTGATTACTGTTATCTCTCTTTTTCTCTCCTCTCCTTCTCTCTCCCTCTCATGCTGTATCTATCTATCTATCTATCTATCTATCTATCTATCTATCTATCTATCTATCTATCTATCTATCTATCTATCTATCTATCTATCTATCTATCTATCTATCTATCTATCTATATGTCTGTCTGTCTGTCTGTCTGTCTGCCTGCCTGCTTGCTTGTCTGCCTGCCTGCCTGTCTTTCTGTCTGTCAGTCGGTCGGTCGATCGGTCGGTCTGCCTATCTCCCGTCCCTTAAAATCAATTCCAGAATATCTCTAGACTTAACACGCTCTTGTCTTTATGTTTTATTATTGAGTCCTCAAATTCACGTCTGACTGCATCTTATCATATTTCTCATTGATCACTGACATTCTGAAATAAGATCTTTTATCTTTTTCTTTATTTCTGTGCACAATTTTTATCTTCTGTTCTCGCCTTTATTTTCGGTTCTTCATTATCTGTTTAAAACTGGGATTGTTAACCACTCTGCCATTACAGACTCCCTGTGAGTTGGCCAGTATAAAACACTACCCCCTACGGATTGCCCAGTATACACTTATACATCTTTGGAGTGTCCAATATTACCCCATATCCCTGTGGATTGTATGTTCTCATACCATCTTTGGAGTGTCCAGTATGTTCTCATACCCCTTATGGATGGCCTAGTATATTCCCATACCCCTGCCCTGTATTTCATCATGCCCTCTATGGATTGTCCGGTATGTCTCTACACCCCAGGCAGAAAGCCCAGTATATCTCGATATCACCCATGGATTGCTCAAAATTGGTAGCATATGGTGGTGGTTTAATCTGTCACTAAACCTAACTTTCAGAAACGTCCATAGCTGGCACATACAAACAGAACAGCTACATAACAATTCTAATTTGGTAATAGCTATTCTTCTTTTAATTGTTCATAGAGTTCCATACTCTCATCATTTTTGTTTCCATACTCCCTAGGTATGACCCTGGGTTCAAGAGTTAGGTCTTTTTCGTTTCGTTTCTTTTTTTTTCAGTGGACATTTCATTCTTTACACTGAGTTTACAGTATTGATTCTGAGATTGTCTTTGTTTCGTACCAGGATATTAAAGTTACAATTTTTAAATGGTAAACATAACTTTTCATCTTTGATAAAATTCATCACCATCATTGCATACTTCCTCTGGTAAAAAGGTTGGCGATTACGAATCTCGTTCCCTCCCTCCCTCACCTTGATAGTGCACTCACATATGTTGTGTCCTGTCCACTCTCGTGTGTTATCTTCCCCACCTACATCTGTCTGTCTTTGTTCTTTTTTTCTCTCTTCCACCTTTCCTTCTTCTAGTATGATCTTCAGTATATTGTTATGTCTTTCTGACGTAGTCAAAGTTGCGTTTTCTTGATTCCTATTTCTTCGAGAAGTTCACGTTGATTTCTATTCTTGGCTTACATTGTTTGTCTTTTCTAGAAGTGCCTGTAGGTTCTGTGGATTCCCTGCTAGAAGGACTGTATTATTCGGATACTGTAAATTGTTGAAGAAAACACAGTTTCGTTACTGGCGCAGAAGTAGTATTATTCACTGATTCTTCTACAGCCACTGGTGGCATGCAACTTCACAAATCTATACCGTATTCATTTTCTTTAATAGAAATTAAAGATAGGCAGTAGCATCCATTTAACATACAGCCTCTTACCGTTGTCTCCTTTCACTTCGTTTATATGTACATATGGTCTCCGACTTACAACGTATTCGAGTTACGACCATCCACTTCTTACGATTCTTTTATATTAAAATAAGTTCAAATACCACATAGTATTTTATAACTTTTTTATTGCTTGGCTTTTAATGTTGTATAACCTTGTGAGCAAAGAAATAACAGATTTGTTAAGCAACTGATAATAAATAGTTAAAATAGTGACAATGAAAAGAGAGCTTTCAATTTACGTCCGGAACGAAACCCAATCATTAGTCGGGACCATTTTTTCTATGTTCTCCTGATTGATATGCAATATTTGTACGAGATGTACAAGTAAACAAAATATAAGCAAATCATTACTGTGAATGAATTGTTTTGTATGCGGTATTGATAACATTGATTTAGGAACATGTTGTATAAGAGAATTTGAGACGAACGTATAAGCATTCAAACTGGCGTGTCTAAGAAATCTTTTATTTAAAAAAATCCGAAAAGGCTTATAGATACATTTTTTCATGTACATTTCACAAAATTATGGCAGGAAATTAATATAAAATTTATTGAATGATGATGAATAATTTCAATAAACGACAGAGATAATTTAATATTAACGGATCACTTATATTTTGTCCCTGGATGATTGCATCTCCTGAGATACATCCTGGATGCCTAAAAATAGACCATATCTTATTGCGTTTGTTGCTATCGGGAAGGTGGTACCCGCGGATTGAAAGACATGTCTCTAGCTGGCGTGAAACACACTCGCTTCAGTTTGACCCTGAGACGTGTCTAGAGGAAGTCCTCCACGGAAGCATATGTTTCGATGCTAAACATAACTTTTCATCTTTGATAAAATTCATCACCATCATTGCATACTTCCTCTGGTAAAAAGGTTGGCGATTACGAATCTCGTTCCCTCCCTCCCTCACCTTGATAGTGCACTCACATATGTTGTGTCCTGTCCACTCTCGTGTGTTATCTTCCCCACCTACATCTGTCTGTCTTTGTTCTTTTTTTCTCTCTTCCACCTTTCCTTCTTCTAGTATGATCTTCAGTATATTGTTATGTCTTTCTGACGTAGTCAAAGTTGCGTTTTCTTGATTCCTATTTCTTCGAGAAGTTCACGTTGATTTCTATTCTTGGCTTACATTGTTTGTCTTTTCTAGAAGTGCCTGTAGGTTCTGTGGATTCCCTGCTAGAAGGACTGTATTATTCGGATACTGTAAATTGTTGAAGAAAACACAGTTTCGTTACTGGCGCAGAAGTAGTATTATTCACTGATTCTTCTACAGCCACTGGTGGCATGCAACTTCACAAATCTATACCGTATTCATTTTCTTTAATAGAAATTAAAGATAGGCAGTAGCATCCATTTAACATACAGCCTCTTACCGTTGTCTCCTTTCACTTCGTTTATATGTACATATGGTCTCCGACTTACAACGTATTCGAGTTACGACCATCCACTTCTTACGATTCTTTTATATTAAAATAAGTTCAAATACCACATAGTATTTTATAACTTTTTTATTGCTTGGCTTTTAATGTTGTATAACCTTGTGAGCAAAGAAATAACAGATTTGTTAAGCAACTGATAATAAATAGTTAAAATAGTGACAATGAAAAGAGAGCTTTCAATTTACGTCCGGAACGAAACCCAATCATTAGTCGGGACCATTTTTTCTATGTTCTCCTGATTGATATGCAATATTTGTACGAGATGTACAAGTAAACAAAATATAAGCAAATCATTACTGTGAATGAATTGTTTTGTATGCGGTATTGATAACATTGATTTAGGAACATGTTGTATAAGAGAATTTGAGACGAACGTATAAGCATTCAAACTGGCGTGTCTAAGAAATCTTTTATTTAAAAAAATCCGAAAAGGCTTATAGATACATTTTTTCATGTACATTTCACAAAATTATGGCAGGAAATTAATATAAAATTTATTGAATGATGATGAATAATTTCAATAAACGACAGAGATAATTTAATATTAACGGATCACTTATATTTTGTCCCTGGATGATTGCATCTCCTGAGATACATCCTGGATGCCTAAAAATAGACCATATCTTATTGCGTTTGTTGCTATCGGGAAGGTGGTACCCGCGGATTGAAAGACATGTCTCTAGCTGGCGTGAAACACACTCGCTTCAGTTTGACCCTGAGACGTGTCTAGAGGAAGTCCTCCACGGAAGCATATGTTTCGATGCTAACGTGAATCTGTCGATAATCAAGATAGTTTAAGATCCAATTGCCGGTTCTAACAGAAAATCTGATCGATAATGCTGCTATTCACCGCATTGTTCGCTTTCCTTTTATAATGTTGTTTGTGTCCATGTTTGCTGCCTTAACGACAATTTTCATCTCTTACTTTTTTTTTTTCATTTTCCGCCCATGGCAGCGAGATTTCATGAGGAAATACATTCACAAATGTGCCCATGTGGTTTGTTCATCTGAATACATGTCTTAGACAGGGCAGAGATGTGTTCAAATGTTCGTGTTCATTTTTTTCGGCCGTCTTTATGCCAACAAAAGTTGACGGCAAATTATTCAAAAACGTTCTCTACCCGATCGTATCTCTTGCGGCTGTTACATTGTTCCATAAGCTGCCTTTTGTTCATCTAACCTTTGTTCCTCTCTCCAACAAATGTCGTAATTTCATTACTTTTCTCTCACCTTCTTGATCCTGAATGTTTTCTACAATGTTTTATGTCCCTGGATGTATGCAGCATTTTTTTTTTTTTACTTCTCTGCAAATAAATCTTTGTTTTCCTATTGACGTCTTAATATTTCAGTTATCTCAGCAATTACTTGGCAAACCTCTACTGTGTCTATGAGATAAGCGCAATCATATTGTATATTTGTAATGTTGATTATTTGTACCTGTAGGGTACGCCATGTTGTATATTTGTAATGTTGATTATTTGTACCGGTAGGGTACGCCATGTTGTATATTTGTAATGTTGATTATTTGTACCTGTAGGGTACGCCATGTTGTATATTTGTAATGTTCGTTATTTGTACCTGTATGGTACGCCATGTTGTATATTTGTAATGTTCATTATTTGTACCTGTAGGGTACGCCGTGTTGTATATTTGTATCTGTAGAGTACACCATGTTGTATATTTGTAGGGTACGCCATGTTGTATATTTGTATCTGTAGGGTACGCCATGTTGTATATTTGTATCTGTAGGGTACGCCATGTTGTATATTTGTATCTGTAGGGTACGTCATGTTGTATATTTGTATCTGTAGGGTACGTCATGTTGTATATTTGTATCTGTAGGGTACGTCATTTTGTATATTTGTATCTGTAGGGTACGCCATGTTGTATATTTGTATCTGTAGGGTATGTCATGTTGTATATTTGTATCTGTAGGGTACGTCATGTTGTATATTTGTATCTGTAGGGTACGTCATGTTGTATATTTGTATCTGTAGGGTACGTCATGTTGTATATTTGTATCTGTAGGGTACGCCATGTTGTATATTTGTATCTGTAGGGTACGCCATGTTGTATATTTGTATCTGTAGGGTACGTCATGTTGTATATTTGTATCTGTAGGGTACGCCATGTTGTATATTTGTATCTGTAGGGTATGTCATGTTGTATATTTGTATCTGTAGGGTACGTCATGTTGTATATTTGTATCTGTAGGGTACGTCATGTTGTATATTTGTATCTGTAGGGTACGTCATGTTGTATATTTGTATCTGTAGGGTACGCCATGTTGTATATTTGTATCTGTAGGGTACGCCATGTTGTATATTTGTATCTGTAGGGTACGTCATGTTGTATATTTGTATCTGTAGGGTACGCAAGAGCTAACCAAACAACATTCCATAGTTCTCATTTCAGTCAGTCATGTGCATGTCCTTTGCGTAACTTTCCCACTTGGAATAATGTTATTCATTACCTGAATACTTCATGAAACTTTGGATAGGCACTTTATCTGTTTTTTACTCACTCCTGTGCATTAGACAGCAACTGTAAGAAAGTGGAGTTTAACCAGATCATTACTGGCATAAATCGGCTCATAAACTCACATATCATGAAGCATTTTGAAAGCATATAAGTCAGTTCAGAAATGGCAGGTCAGGTATACAGATCTCATAGCCGTAACCATGGAAACAGTAACTGAAATAATTCCGACGACAAAGAGGACAAGCAAAACAGATTAGGCCATAGATAAGGCGGGTAGAGAGCATGGGTTATACAGGTAGAGAGAGTGAGTTATAAGGTAAAGATCATGGGTTATACAGGTAGAGAGCATCGGTTATACAGGTAGAGAGAGTAGGTTATAAGGTAAAGATCATGGGTTATACAGGTAGAGAGCATCGGTTATACAGGTAGAGAGAGTAGGTTATACAGGTAAAGATCATGGATTATACAGGTAGAGAGAGTAGGTTATAAGGTAAAGATCATGGATTATACAGGTAGAGAGAGTAGGTTATAAGGTAAAGATCATGGATTATACAGGTAGAGAGAGTAGGTTATAAGGTAACGATCATGGATTATACAGGTAGAGAGAGTAGGTTATAAGGTAAAGATCATGGGTTATACAGGTAGAGAGCATCGGTTATACAGGTAGAGAGAGTAGGTTATACAGGTAAAGATCATGGATTATACAGGTAGAGAGAGTAGGTTATAAGGTAAAGATCATGGATTATACAGGTAGAGAGAGTAGGTTATAAGGTAAAGATCATGGATTATACAGGTAGAGAGAGTAGGTTATAAGGTAAAGATCATGGATTATACAGGTAGAGAGAGTAGGTTATAAGGTAAAGATCATGGATTATACAGGTAGAGAGAGTAGGTTATAAGGTAAAGATCATGGGTTATACAGGTAGAGAGCATCGGTTATACAGGTAGAGAGAGTAGGTTATAAGGTAAAGATCATGGATTATACAGGTAGAGAGAGTAGGTTATAAGGTAAAGATCATGGATTATACAGGTAGAGAGAGTAGGTTATAAGGTAAAGATCATGGATTATACAGGTAGAGAGAGTAGGTTATAAGGTAAAGATCATGGATTATACAGGTAGAGAGAGTAGGTTATAAGGTAAGATCATGGATTATACAGGTAGAGAGAGTAGGTTATAAGGTAAAGATCATGGGTTATACAGGTAGAGAGCATCGGTTATACAGGTAGAGAGAGTAGGTTATACAGGTAAAGATCATGGATTATACAGGTAGAGAGAGTAGGTTTAAGGTAAAGATCATGGATTATACAGGTAGAGAGAGTAGGTTATAAGGTAAAGATCATGGATTATACAGGTAGAGAGAGTAGGTTATAAGGTAAAGATCATGGATTATACAGGTAGAGAGAGTAGGTTATAAGGTAAAGATCATGGATTATACAGGTAGAGAGAGTAGGTTATAAGGTAAAGATCATGGGTTATACAGGTAGAGAGCATCGGTTATACAGGTAGAGAGAGTAGGTTATAAGGTAAAGATCATGGATTATACAGGTAGAGAGAGTAGGTTATAAGGTAAAGATCATGGATTATACAGGTAGAGAGAGTAGGTTATAAGGTAAAGATCATGGATTATACAGGTAGAGAGAGTAGGTTATAAGGTAAAGATCATGGATTATACAGGTAGAGAGAGTAGGTTATAAGGTAAAGATCATGGATTATACAGGTAGAGAGAGTAGGTTATAAGGTAAAGATCATGGGTTATACAGGTAGAGAGCATCGGTTATACAGGTAGAGAGAGTAGGTTATACAGGTAAAGATCATGGATTATACAGGTAGAGAGAGTAGGTTATAAGGTAAAGATCATGGATTATACAGGTAGAGAGAGTAGGTTATAAGGTAAAGATCATGGATTATACAGGTAGAGAGAGTAGGTTATAAGGTAACGATCATGGATTATACAGGTAGAGAGAGTAGGTTATAAGGTAAAGATCATGGATTATAGAGAGAGTAGGTTATAAGGTAAAGATCATGGATTATACAGGTAGAGAGCATGGGTAAGACAGAAAGAGAGCATGAGAAAGATAGAGAGCATGAATGAGACAAATAGCATGGACAAGACAGAAGAGAGCATGGTTAGATAGGAAGATAGAATGGATAGGACAAGAAGATATCAGGGTTAGACTGGAAGGTAGAATAGATGAGACAAGAAGATATCAGGGTTAGACTAGAAGATAGAATGGATGGGACAAGAAGATATCAGGGTTAGACTGGAAGATAGAATGGATGGGACAAGAAGATATCATGCTTAGACTGGAAGATAGAATAGATGAGACAAGAAGATATCAGGGTTAGACTGGAAGATAGAATAGATGAGACAAGAAGATATCAGGGTTAGACTGGAAGATAGAATAGATGAGACAAGAAGATATCAGGGTTAGACTGGAAGATAGAATAGATGAGACAAGAAGATATCAGGGTTAGACTGGAAGATAGAATAGATGAGACAAGAAGATATCAGGGTTAGACTGGAAGATAGAATAGATGAGACAAGAAGATATCAGGGTTAGACTGGAAGATAGAATAGATGAGACAAGAAGATATCAGGGTTAGACTGGAAGAGCGCATGTGAAAGACGCAAAAGAGAGCAAGGAGAGCATAATTAATACAGGACCTCTCAGTGTATTTGATTACCAATAACAATATGTGGCTCTGCCGCACAAAGTCTCTATGTGATCGATAAGGCTTATAG
The DNA here is from genome assembly GCA_009760885.1 of Achatina immaculata. Taxonomy (NCBI): domain Eukaryota; kingdom Metazoa; phylum Mollusca; class Gastropoda; order Stylommatophora; family Achatinidae; genus Lissachatina; species Lissachatina immaculata. The sequence goes on along the minus strand of CM019705.1, from coordinate 37,480,205 downwards.
TCCAGCCGACCGTCGTCCAGAGTGTAGAGAGATCTGTGTAGATTATATCTGTGAATGTTTCCCGCTTACTATAGTGTGGCGAGAAATATCACAAATGTTTAGAAGACTGGCACGTGTCTATCGATCACACGAGATCTCGGATTCTAGGATATTTGGCCTGCCCCCCTCCCACCAAAGAAAAAAAAAGGATAACTGCCACATAAAATCCTACACTGACGCCCAGAAGCCACTCTGGATTAGATGCGCACATAAAGCCGGAAGTTTTACTTTCATCTATAAACAAGGCCAAGACGAGATAACCGATGTTCAGCACAAATGCTCAGCTCTGACTTGCAGGCTGGGGGAAATGGGGGTTAATTGCTGCTCGGGGTAATGCAGTTTGGGATGTTTCCTGTTCTGGGGGTAATTGCTGCTGGCAAATGCAGTAACTTGCAAAAGTGGGAATGTGGTAAGTTTCATTTCGAGGTACAATACGAAAATGAGGAAGGAAGGTTTTGATAACCGTTTGTATAGCAAACATCACAGATCTTTATGACGATGGGCGTACACAAAAGGATTTGATAATCACAGCTACCGACGCAGATGTTTAGAACCATGATCATAAACAAAAAGAAAACCAGACACAATTTGTAAGCAACATCTAGAAGAGACTGACAGCTTCGCGTCCGGTGACGGTACAACTGTGACATGATGGACGCGTAGCAGTATGTTGCATGGTTACAAAACTCTTTCACCCCTGGTTTAGTTTCACTGCTATGCCAGAATAAATGTTAATGAGAAATTTTTACAACGGAAGGAAATTTTAAAACATTTATGTTGGGTTAGAAATGTGATCATCATCATCATGTGCCGTGCCGACTGGCGTTGGCTATTATGCTTCTCCAGAGTACCCGATCCTTCATGCAGGCCATCAGTTCAGTTGGTGATCTCCTCTCACACCATCCTGTCAGACTGTCCAGTATCATTTCTCTTGGTCTTCCTCTTGATCTTCTTCCTTCTATTTTTCCTGTTGTTATAATATTTTCAATGCCCCCTCTTCTCATTGCATGTCCTATGAAAGTCATTGTCTCTCTCTTATGTGATACCTTTCGTTTTATTTAGTCTTTACCTAAATATAGCTCTGGGCATAGGTTGGCAAGATATATCAACCCTAGCTGTGTTTATTTTAGAGTGAAAGAGTTTAAGAAAGAGCACAAGTTAAAAGTAGAGCATGTTAAAAGTACGTCACGTGAGGGTAGTTTCCAGATCTGGACACAGGGAGAAAGTTTAACTTAAGAAAATAGTCAGTCCAATGAGCAACGGATTATGGGCGTTTGATATGAGAGTCAATGACACATACTTAGGACATATATTACAGAGAGAGAGAGAGTCAATGACACATATACTTGGGGACATATATTACAGAGAGAGAGGGAGAGTCAGTGACACATATACTTGGGGACCTATATTGAGAGAGAGAGTCAATGGCACATATACTTGGGGACATATATTACACAAAGAGAGAGAGTCAATGAACTATACTTGGGGGCATATATTACAGAGAGAGAGAGTCAATGACACATATGCTTGGTGACATATATTACAGAGAGAGAGTCAATGACACATATACTTGGGGGCATATATTACACAGAGAGAGAGAGAGAGTCAGTGACACATATACTTGGGGACATATATTACACAGAGAGAGAGAGAGAGAGAGAGTCAATGACACATATACTTGGGGACATATATTACAGAGAGAGAGGGAGAGTCAATGACACATATACTTGGGGACATATATTACAGAGAGAGAGTCAATGACACATACTTGGGGACATATATTACAGAGAGAGAGAGAGGGAGAGTCAGTGACACATATACTTGGGGACATATATTACATAGTGAGAGAGAGAATCAATGACACATATACTTGAGGACATATGTTACAGAGAGAGAGTCATGACACATATAATTGGGGACATATATTACAGAGAAAGAGAGTCAATGACACATATCATTGGGGACATATATTAAAGAGAGAGAGTCAATGACATATATACTTCGGGACATATATTACACAGAGAGAGAGAGTCAATGACACATATACTTGGGGACATACATTACAGAGAGAGAGAGTCAATGACACATATACTTGGGGACATATATTACAGAGAGAGAGAGAGTCAATGACACATATACTTGGGGACATATATTACACAGAGAGAGAGTCAATGACACATACTTGGGGACATATATTACAGAGAGAGAGTCAATGACACATATACTTGGGGACATATATTACAGAGAGAGAGAGAGTCAGTGACACATATACTTGGGGACATATATTACACAGAGAGAGATTCAATGACACATATACTTGGGGACATATATTACACAGAGAGAGAGTCAATGACACATATATGTGGAACATATATTACAGAGAGAGAGAGAGAGAGAGAGTCAATGGCACATATACTTGGGGACATATATTACAGAGAGACAAGAGGCAGGAAAATAGATAAAACAGAAGCAACTTTCCTTAGCCTGAAAAAAGTATGAAAGACACCATCCATCCTCCCTTTGTCTCTCTTTCTCTCTCTCTTTCTCTCTCTCTCTTTCTCTCTCTCTCTTTCTTTCTCGCTCTCTCTCTCTCTCTCTCTCTCTTTCTCTCTCTCTCTCTCCTTCTATCATGCACCCACGCACACATAATATATAACGGTACAGCAACCAAACACTGCAGCTATATTCTGCCCATACTTACAGGGCAAAATACTAGACAACAATAGAAAAGAAAATGGACAAATTGTCCTCATTCCACTCAACGTGTCTGACAACAGATTCCGAAAATTTTCCGGCCACGGAAAAACTCAGATTTGCTCACTCGAGTAAAATAGAAATGGCGTATATTTAGTTCCACTTTTTAAAAAATACGATAGAAATGGCTTATTTATGTTCTTAGGGAAATACCTCATTACCATATGTGACGGGAATCGTCATGAAAGACAAAGAGAGGTCGATCAAAGACAGCTTAGAGAAGAATTGTTGAAGCTGAGATAGACAAAACACAAGACAACTTAGAAAAGAACTGTTGAGGCTGAGATAGACAAAACGCAAGACAGCTTAGAGAAGAACTGTTGAGGCTGAGATAGGCAAAACGCAAGACAGCTTAGAGAAGAATTGTTGAAGCTGAGATAGACAAAACACAAAACAGCTTAGAGAAGAATTGTTGAAGCTGAGATAGACAAAACACAAAACATCTTAGAGAAGAATTGCTGAGCTGAGATAAACAAAACGCAAGACAGCTTAGAGAAGAACTGTTGAAGCTGATATAGACAAAACGCAAGACAGCTGAGAGAAGAACTGTTGAAGCTGAAATAGACAAAACGCAAGACAGCTTAGAGAAGAATTGTTGAGCTGAGATAGACAAAACGCAAGACAGCTTAGAGAAGAATTATTAAGCTGAGATAGACAAAACGCAAGACAGCTTAGAGAAGAATTGTTGAAGCTGAGACAGACAACAGGCAAGACAGCTTAGAGAAGAATTGTTGAAGCTGAGATAGACAAAACGCAAGACAGCTTAGAGAAGAACTGTTGAAGCTGAGACAGACAAAACGCAAGACAGCTTAGAGAAGAATTGTTGAGCTGAGATAGACAAAACGCAAGACAGCTTAGAGAAGAATTGTTGAAGCTGCGACAGACAACAGGCAAGACAGCTTAGAGAAGAATTGTTGAAGCTGAGATAGACAAAACATAAAACAGCTTAGAGAAGAATTGTTGAGCTGAGATAAACAAAACGCAAGACAGCTGAGAGAAGAACTGTTGAAGCTGAGATAAACAAAACGCAAGACAGCTTAGAGAAGAATTGTTGAGCTGAGATAGACAAAACGCAAGACAGCTTAGAGAAAATTGTTGAAGCTGAGATAGATAACAGGCAAGACAGCTTAGAAAAGAACTGTTGAAGCTGGGATAGACAACAGGCAAAACAGCTTAGAGAAGAACTGTTGAAGCTGAGATAGACAACAGGCAAGACAGCTTAGAGAAGAACTGTTGAAGCTGAGATAGATAACAGGCAAGACAGCTAAGACAACATACACGGGCTGACAGCAGAAAGTAAGACATGAAGAGTTTGTTGCTGTCCTGTAAGGCGCCAAAAGGCTGGAGTCTGTTTTGTGAAACAGCAGCCACGAACATGGATGGATGGATGGATGGACGGATGGATGGATGGATGCGAAGAAAAGTATTTAAAGGATGTCTAACAGAAAATAGTTTCAGTCATTAATTTGCATGTCCCTTGCGGAACTTTGCCTCCCTAACAGCACTCCTGTTGGCCTCTCGGTTGTGAGCAAGATGGCCTGCTGCTGATGCATCCATTTGCAGATCCTCAACGATGTCTTGCAGCCATCTTCGCCTTGGTCTTCCTCTCTTTCTTTACCCATTATGTAACCTTTCCAAGATGGTCTTCTCTAGATTATCATGACGTTTAATGTTTAAAGAGAAAACTTAAATATTTTGGACACATTAAACGTTATAATAATCTAGAGAAGACCGTCTTGGAAGGGTACATAATGGGAAAAAGAAAGAGAGGAAGACCAAGGCGAAGATGGCTGCAAGACATCGTTGATGATCTGCAAATGGATGCATCAGCAGCAGGCCATCTTGCTCACTACCGAGAGGCCTACAGGAGTGCTGTTTGGGAGGCAAAGTTCCGCAAGGGACATGCAAATGAATCAGTGAATGATTAATGTGTCCAAAATACTTAAGTTTTCTCTCTTTAATCCTCTTTACTAGCCAGCCTTCTTCAATATTACGTTCTTGTAGTATAGATATATTTGTTCTTTTTTGTGTCCATGATATTTGAAGAACTCTTTACATTCAAAGGCATTTATGTGTTTCTCTCAGCTGTTTTGTTAAGTGTCCAGGTCTCACAGGAATATGTTGCGATGGGAAAGATGCATGCCCTTAAAAATCCTATTTTTGTGGTTCTGTTTGCTCCTCTCCACAGATTGTTTAGTTGTTTTACTTTCTGAAGAGCGATAGATGTCTTCCTTTTAATTTCCCTCATTGTATTTCTATTATTAGTTAGTAGTGATCCAAGATATTCAAAACTCTCCACTTATTCCAGTTTTTCCTCATTGATACATATTTCAGCTGTTTGCTTTGTCAGTTGTCATCAATTTAGTTTTCTTTGCATTAAGATAGAGGTTTTGCTCTTCGTTATTCTTATGGACTGACATAATTAGTTTTTCCACTCCTTTTTGTGTTGTGTACAGTAATACTGTGTCATCAGCATATCTAATCTCTGGTATTTCATAACCTCCAATTGTTATGGCATCGTAATATTCTTTGTCTACGTCTTCTCTAACATTCCTCATTATATTTTCAGTATACAAGTTAAATAAGTAAGGTGACAATACGCACCTCTGACGGACCCCTTGTTTTATGTCAAACCAAGTTGTTGTTTCACCATTTATTCTTACTATTGCTTGTTGGTCTAGATATAGGAGTGATGTTAATTGTATCAAATGTGTTGGAAATCTCATTTTTCCATTATTTCCCAAAGTTTCTGGCGTTGTACACAATCAAATGCCTTTGAGTAGTCTATAAAGGATAAATATAGATTCATTCACATTTCTCAGTTATTAATCTTATATTAAATATATGATCTCTTGACCTTCTTCCTTGCCTGGAACAAGCTTGGACCATACTGACTTCGTCTTCTATTTTCTTACGAAGTCTACCCATTATGATTTTTAACAGAATTTTACTGGCATGACTAATCAGGGCAACAGTTCTGTAGTTTGTGCATAATTTCAGGTTACTCTTTTTTGGCAATGGTATGAATACAGTTCTTTTCCATTCTTTTGGCCAAATACTTCAATGCCATATCTTTTTACACAGTGCAGATTGTTGCACATTACTTTCCTCCTGCTTTAATAAATTCAGCTGTTATCTCATCACATCCTGGTGATTTACCATTTTTCAGATTCTTTATTTCCCATAAAACTTCTTCTATTGTCGGTTCGGGTTCTTTCTCCTCCAATAATAATTCACACTGTAGATTTCTGCTTACACAGTCGGTTGTTTCATACATTCCTCTGCAATATTCCTTCCATCTTTCTAGAATTTCCTCTGTCTCTGTCAAGGTATTCCCCATCCCATCACAAATTACATTTAGCTTAGGTATGACATTTCTCATCAATGTCTTCATTTGTTTAAACATTTCACTACCTCTTCCACACTTCTGATGTTCTTCTATTCTTTCACAACAATTTTGTATGTATTGCTTTTTGTCTTTTCTTATGTTTCTTCCTACTTCTTTTGTTAAAGATTTATATTTCTCTTTAGGTAGGTAGGTAGATAGGTAGGTAGGTAGGTAGATAAGTATGTAGATATGTAGGTAGGTAGGTAGGTAGGTAAGTAGGTAGGTAGGTAGGTAAGTAGGTAGGTAGGTAGGTAAATAGGTAGGTAGGTAAGTAGGTAGGTAGGTAAGTAGGTAGGTAGGTAGGTAAATAGGTAGGTAAGTAGGTAGGTAGATAGATAGGTAGGTAGGTAGGTAGGTAAGTAGGTAGGTAGGTAGGTAAATAGGTAGGTAAGTAGGTAGGTAGATAGGTAGGTAGGTAGGTAAATAGGTAGGTAGGTAAGTAGGTAGGTAGGTAGGTAAGTAGGTAGGTAGGTAGGTAGGTAAATAGGTAGGTAGGTAAATAGGTAGGTAGGTAAGTAAATAGGTAGGCAGGTAAGTAAGTAGGTAGGTAGGTAGGTAGGTAAATAGGTAGGTAGGTAGGTAAATAGGTAGGTAGGTAGGTAGGAGGGTAGGTAGGTAAATAGGTAGGTAGGTAAATAGGTAGGTAGGTAGGTAGGTAAGTAGGTAGGTAGGTAAATAGGTAGGTAGGTAGGTAGGTAAATAAGTAGGTAAATAGGTAGGTAGGTAGGTAGGTAGGTAAATAGGTAAGTAGGTAGGTAAATAGGTAGGTAGGTAGGTAAATAAGTAGGTAGGTAGGTAAGTAGGTAGGTAGGTAGGTAAATAGGTAGGTAGGTAGGTAAATAGGTAGGTAGGTAAGTAGGTAGGTAGGTAGGTAGGTAAATAGGTAGGTAGGTAGGTAAGTAGGTAGGTAGGTAGGTAAATAGGTAGGTAGGTAGGTAAGTAGGTAGGTAGGTAGGTAAATAGGTAGGTAGGTAAGTAGGTAGGTAGATAGGTATGTAGATAGGTAGGTAGGTAGGTAAGTAGGTAGGTAGGTAAATAGGTAGGTAGGTAGGTAAGTAGGTAGGTAAGTAGGTAGGTAGGTAGGTAGGTAGGTAGGTAGATAAGTAGGTAGGTAGATAAGTAGGTAGGTAGGTAAGTAGGTAGGTAGGTAGGTAAGTAGGTAGGTAGGTAAGTAGGTAGGTAGCTAGGTAGGTAGGTAGGTAAGTAGGTAGGTAGCTAGGTAGGTAGGTAAGTAGGTAGGTAGGTAGATAGGTAGGTAGGTAGGTAGGTAGGTAGGTAGGTAAATAGGTAGGTAGGTAAGTAGGTAGGTAGCTAGGTAGGTAGTAGGTAGGTAGGTAGGTAAGGTAGGTAGGCAGACAGATAGACAGATGTGGTAAGTAAGAGAGGAAAAAGAGCGAGCCTGGGAGAAGACATAGACACAAACCCTAGTAGACACACATATCAGTAAGAAGACAGCAAAGGCTGGAAAGATAAACAGACTCACTCGATGCCTACAGTAAGTCAGAAGATGACTGAAATCAGTCAGGAACGTGTTCTCTGTCAGCAGCGAAGCAGAGCAATAATAAAAGGAGAACTAACATCACGGACCGCATTCTGCTTCTCCGAAAAATCCCGCGCTGGTTGCGCAGAAGACATGCGCAGTGGTTCATGCGCAGAAGACATGCGCAGTGGCATGTGCCAATAGACACACCGTTCTGCTTATATTTTAAAGGGGGACAGCGAACAAGTGGGAGAAAGATAACATAGTAACAAAAAAAAAAAATAACTTGAGTCCTCCCAGGACAGCGGTAAGATCTGATTCTGGGAGATGTCCTGCACTGACTTTTTCTTCGATTATTATTTTTTTTTAACTTTAGTCTAGCACAGAATTGCTAAGACTCAAAGCTTTAAATTTAAAAAGATCATTAATTAAAATCAATGCAGCAGCAATTAAAATTTATCTCTTTCTTGATCTTAGAAAAGATTTTGTCATTCTGTAAAATAAATGTGTCCATTGTCGGTAATAGTGGAAAGTCGTGTGTGTTAAGCTTGGAGTAAAGTGGCTTTATCATTCTGTTGATAAGCCGTGCGCTGGAAACGATCTCTTTATGTCACATAAAGACAAACATTGTTGTAGGGCTGATAGAATCCAGAATATTGTGCGTGTTTTGATCGATTCAAAGTGATCTGTTTTTAAAAAATTTTTTTTCTAATTTATCGGAGAATTTGTCATGATCTTTTTCTTCAGTGAATTCACTACCCTTAAAGACACACACACACGCACGCACACATACATACACACATACATACGTACATAGGTACATACATACATACATACATACATGCATGCATACATACATACATACATACATACATACATACATACATGCATACACAAATACATACACATACATACATACATACATACATACATACATAAGTCCTTGCGGAACTTTGCCTCCCTAACAGCTCTCTTGAAGACCTCTCGGTTGTAAGCAAGACGCCCTGCTGCTGTCGCATCCATTCTCAGATCATTAACAATGTCTTGTTGTCATCGTCGCCTTGGTCTTCCATTATCCCATGATGTGCCCTTCCAATACTGTCTTGTCCAAACTCTCATGACGTTCAGTATGTTCGAAATGCTTCAGTTTTCTCTGTTTAATCTTCTTTACTAATCAGTCTTCTTCGATGTTATAAATTCTTGTAGTATGGATATATATATATATATATATATATATATATATATATATATATATATATATATATATATATGCGTGTGTGTGTGTATGTGCGAAAGGGAGAGAGAGAGAGACTGCTGATCCTGTTGTACTATTTGGCTCTTTCTGCCATAGCTCACGCTCTTGTAAAAATCAGCCTCATGATGACAGAAAGATAAAGAAATGAAAAGGCTAAGGGAAAAAAAAACAACTTGCCTGTTGTTTATGGATGTCTTAGGGACACGGCCGCCTTGTCGAGCCATGAAACACCTGCAAGATTGTCGTAAATAACAGAATTATGTTGTCCAGGGCACGTGCATGTCAGAGAACAATTGTCTGAATAGGAAATTCCATTTTGTAAGGAAGCTTGTAAAAGCTGGGAAACCCAGAGCTAAAACAGAAAAACCTTGTTTGGGACGAGATGTAGACACAGGTTCAGTGTGTGTGTGTATGTGTGCGTGTGTGTGTGTGTGGGGGGGGGGGGGTTCTGGCTGCAGGTGGGGAATAGATACTTGTACCAACGAGTCTAGATACTTTTCAGTAATATTTCACTTCACTGGTCGTGTGACCGGCTATTGTAATGTACCCCCCCCCCCATAGCAAAACAGGAACCAATAATGATCGAGCTTATGGTTCCATACGAAACAAGAATAGAGGAGCTGCATTTATTCAAATGTGAGAAGTACAATGATCTGGTCAAACAACTGAGGCAGGAATCAAGGGCAAAAGTGATAGCTGTAGAAGTGGGAGTGAGAGGATTCGTAGCAACATCAGCATACGACCTATGTAAGTAACTCGGCATAAAGGGACAAGCAAGAGCAAGGACATTGAAAAGCCTTTCAGAAGCAGCAGAAAAGGGCCTCATGCTGGCTGTGGAGTATACGAAACAAGCAATGAGAACATAAATAATTTCGTCTGTCACAACCAGTACCAGTCCTCTCTACAAGCACTTTCAGCGATTCTGAGAGTATGTTCAGACAAAGTAACTTAGTTTCTAGTCTGAGGTAGTGACTGGGCTAATACAGTAAACAGAATTTCATGTCTAAATATAGCACAGCATTAAGACTACGAAGAGAATAACTTGACCTTTTTTTGTTGTTGTTTTCAGCGACAGTCTTGCGTTCGCATCAGAACCTGTGTTTGCCAGTTTGGCCAATGTTCTAGGCAATCACGACAGACTGCCTGCAAATGTTTCTGCTGATATTAGGGTAAGTTACTGGGCAGTAGAGTCTCTCACCAAATCAGAACTTCTGTATTGGACAAGACTATTCTGTGTGTTACTGAATCTCTTGTCAAGTCTGCTACTGGAATTAGGTTACTGTCGGCGTATAACCTAGCTCTTCCCGAGCGTATTGGCACTATCATGCCGCTTCCGGTTTCAATGCTGAGAGCGTATTGTCAGGATTGTTTGTTTCATTAAAACAACCGGTGTAACATTTAGATTGTACATATTTCGTCCGCGATTCCGGTGACACTTTCAAAATGGCGAATGCGTGCCTAGTTACGAGCGATGCCGAGCGAGAACAAGGACACGAAGCATGGAAATTTTTCAATTTTTGACGACGTAGATAGGGGTATGGACATAGCCTATGGCCACCCCGCTGCTCTTGAGTGTTTTCTAAGTAGATTTAGACATATTTAGACCACTAGAGAAGTAGTTAGGAGGTTATTTCAGACATTCATTCAGCGAAAATGCCATACGGAGTCACAATACGAGATCGATAAGTAGATCTACACATCTTAGATGGTAAATAGAGGTAAGAAGCGCGAATCTAGACCTAGCCGATGGTGAGCTGGCCACAATCAGTGTCTAAAAACATCACATTACTTCTTTTTTCCTAAAAAACTCTGCATTTATGAAATTTTCATTCATTTAGCTACACTTTGACACATATTATGTATACGGAAGTAAATGGAAATACTGTTTTCCATCCCATTTTACAACTAGACCCCATTACAGACAAGACCCGCGTTTTACTCCCGCACGCAACGACACGTCCGTGTTTCTTCCTCCAGCACGGAAAGAGCTAGCACTTGAGTGGCGAAGTGGTTAGTGCTGTCATGGAGAAGATCAGTGGTTCGAATCTGGGCGAAGGCACCCCATTCATCCAGCTTGTAAAAATAGGTACCTGGCTTCTTCTGCAGGTAGAGAAGGAAAGGCGGCCAAGCATGATGCCGACCAGGTCAGCCTCTAGCGTGTCTGCGGGTCATGGGAAATATGGACACTAATACCATGTCCATTAACTTCCTCCATGGCACAGTATGGCTACCTTTAACAGGATATAACTTAATACATAAGTACGCAGAGCAAGCTGTAGTATCACTGTCTCCAATCTGCCTTGGGGACATGATGATGATGATGATGATACAGTATACTTACTCAGCAGCAAATTACTCGTTTATCAGAGGACATTCTGGTGAACGCATTCCCAAAAATAGCCCGAACCGAAAAGGGTTGTCCGGCCTCAAGGGAGATAACGCCAAAGAAAGGTTAACTAACACCCTTTTTAACAGCGAAAGCCGAAGAAGAATAATAAGTGTGTGTCTCTGTGTGCGTGAGCGTGCATGCGTGTGTGTGTGTGTGTGTGTGAGCGTGCGTGCGTGTGTGTGTGTGTGTGTATGTGTGTGTGCGCGCGCACGAGCACAAAATATCTTGTAGCTGGAGATGAACACTGCTGGCAACTGTTGACATGCTGAAGATCAAAGATTAAAGACATAAAAGTCGGAATGGGAGCATTCTCGCTGAGAAACACCGAGCTGGTTCACTGCAAACTTTGTCACTGGAGAGAAAGCGTGGATAACTTTCTCGATGACAAGAACAAAACAGTACATTGTTCCCGGCCTTTTGGCTAAGATCAGAGTGTAGTTCTACGCTCTGCAGTATCTACACTTTGATCGTTATTTTGGAACAAACAAGATGTTCGAGGCCTGCCCTGCACATTGAATGCCGGGGGCATGGTCCACATCTCGTTACAGGTGGTCCCGGTTTACAGTACCACCGGGTCACGGCCTGTTGTTTTCGTCGTCTTAAAAAAAAATGTGACGAAGAGGGACAAATTCTAAAATGCCCAGTTTTGTAGAGCTTATAAGCAAACCTGGCACTGAGGCTTTAGTTAAGTATATCCTGCCCATAGTTCTTGTAGGCCTAGAGACATAGGCGAAATCACAACCAATCACGCCTTCCTGCAGATTGTTTCACCGCGCATTGGAGCAAACGCTCAGTCTTGTTAATTTTCGGATACCAGGCATGGATGAATGAGGCTGGTTATCGGTGCCAGAATCTTGGACTCGGGTGCACTAACAGGAGCAAGACGACGTTTACATAATCTTCATTTAGCAAATCCTGAATGGAAGTGCAATCTCTAACAAACAAACAAAAAACATCCCAGCTTCAAGTGCAATCTCTAAAACAAAAACATCCAAGCTTCAAGTGCAATCTCTAAAACAAAAACATCCAAGCTTCAAGTGCAGTCTCTAAAACAAAAAACATCCAAGCTTCAAGTGCAATCTCTAAAACAAAAACATCCAAGCTTCAAGTGCAGTCTCTAACAAAAACATCTTAGCTTCAAGTGCAATCTCTAAAACAAAAACATCCAAGCTTCAAGTGCAATCTCTAAAACAAAAACATCCAAGCTTCAAGTGCAATCTCTAAAACAAAAAACATCCAAGCTTCAAGTGCAATCTCTAAAACAAAAAACATTCCAGCTTCAAGTGCAATCTCTAAAACAAAAACATCTTAGCTCCAAGTGCAGTCTCTAATAGAAACATCCCAGCTTCAAGTGCAATCTCTAAAACAAAAACATCCAAGCTTCAAGTGCAGTCTCTAACAAAAACATCTTAGCTTCAAGTGCAATCTCTCAAACAAAAACATCTGAGCTTAAATACAGTCTCTAACAAAAACATCCCAGCTTCAAGTGCAATCTCTAAAACAAAAACATCCCAGCTTCAAGTGCAGTCTCTAACAGAAACATCCTAGCTCCAAGTATAATAGAATATGCAGAAAAAAAAATAGAGAAATAACATATTTAATAATACTTACACAGTTCATGTCTAGGAATGGAGGTGGATTGGCCACACATAGAGGAAATCTGAAACCAATATAGCAAGACAGGCACTGACATGGAATCTTCAAGGAAATAGAAAACAAAGAAGACCTAGAAATTAAGAGAAACTATGACAGTGCTCAGAAACAAGGGATACACATAGAAGGAAGCAGAGAATAATTCCAAGAACAAGGCTGGAGAGCCTTTATCCATGGCCTGTGGTCCCAAAGGAGTGTGATGATAATGATGATGACACAGTTCTGACATGAGTTTGCCCTGAGCAGTGAAGCGGTAAGTGTATTCACTTCTCATGGTGAAGGTCGGTGATTTGAATCTGGCTAGACTCGCCCCATTCACCGAAATGTAGAAATGTGTTCCTGACTTACTCCAGACCTGGGAAAGGGAAGGTGGACAGGTGTGATGCTGACAATGTCACACTCTAGTGGCCAGGGTGATGCTGACAATGTCACACTCTAGTGGCCAGGTGTGATGCTGACAATGTCACACTCTAGTGGCCAGGTGTGATGCTGACAATGTCACACTCTAGTGGCCAGGGTGATGCTGACAATGTCACACTCTAGTGGACAGGTGTGATGCTGACAATGTCACACTCAGGTGGACAGGTGTAATGCTGACAATGTCACACTCTAGTGGCCAGGTGTGATGCTGACAATGTCACACTCTAGTGGACAGGTGTGATGCTGACAATGTCACACTCTAGTGGCCAGGGTGATGCTGACAATGTCACACTCTAGTGGCCAGGTGTGATGCTGACAATGTCACACTCTAGTGGACAGGTGTGATGCTGACAATGTCACACTCAGGTGGCCAGGGTGATGCTGACAATGTCACACTCAGGTGGCCAGGGTGATGCTGACAATGTCACACTCTAGTGGCCAGGTGTGATGCTGACAATGTCACACTCTAGTGGACAGGTGTGATGCTGACAATGTCACACTCTAGTGGACAGGTGTGATGCTGACAATGTCACACTCTAGTGGCCAGGTGTGATGCTGACTATGTCACACTCTAGTGGCCAGGGTGATGCTGACAATGTCACACTCTAGTGGACAGGTGTGATGCTGACAATGTCACACTCAGGTGGCCAGGGTGATGCTGACAATGTCACACTCTAGTGGCCAGGTGTGATGCTGACAATGTCACACTCTAGTGGACAGGTGTGATGCTGACAATGTCACACTCAGGTGGACAGGTGTAATGCTGACAATGTCACACTCAGGTGGACAGGTGTGATGCTGACAATGTCACACTCAGGTGGACAGGTGTAATGCTGACAATGTCACACTCTAGTGGCCAGGTGTGATGCTGACAATGTCACACTCTAGTGGCCAGGTGTGATGCTGACAATGTCACACTCTAGTGGACAGGTGTGATGCTGACAATGTCACACTCAGGTGGCCAGGGTGATGCTGACAATGTCACACTCAGGTGGCCAGGGTGATGCTGACAATGTCACACTCTAGTGGCCAGGTGTGATGCTGACAATGTCACACTCTAGTGGACAGGTGTGATGCTGACAATGTCACACTCTAGTGGACAGGTGTGATGCTGACAATGTCACACTCTAGTGGCCAGGTGTGATGCTGACAATGTCACACTCTAGTGGACAGGTGTGATGCTGACAATGTCACACTCAGGTGGCCAGGGTGATGCTGACAATGTCACACTCAGGTGGCCAGGGTGATGCTGACAATGTCACACTCTAGTGGACAGGTGTGATGCTGACAATGTCACACTCTAGTGGACAGGTGTGATGCTGACAATGTCACACTCTAGTGGCCAGGTGTGATGCTGACAATGTCACACTCTAGTGGCCAGGTGTGATGCTGACAATGTCACACTCTAGTGTGCCAATAAGTGAAGGAGAAATATGGGCACACGCTGCTGTGACCCCAAATACTTCAGTGCCATTATGGGATTACGTTTACCTATACTGACACAGGTAATTATCTTCTGCAGGATCACAGCTTCATCGAACTTGAGATCAAGCATGGTATAGTCCAGGTAAAAACTTGACTTAATTTTGTTTTGTCTAGCTTTGCTGTCAGTTGGTTAATCAGTAAAACAAACTATAATGAAACACCAATTCCTGGATCTTCCTGTAAACATGACATACCATGCAGGATACCACTTGGGGATCATGCTTCACCATCTTGTGTGAACCTTGGTGTTTCTGATCAGTTCAGTTGCTTTTCTCTTTTTCCATGTACCGAAATATTTTTCTCTTTGCCCTGCTCTCCTTCTTTTCTCCTTGAGTTTTCCAGTCATTACTTGGTTGTCCAACTTACTAAGCTGTCTTCTCGTGATATGTCCTAGAAATTTTAACTGTCTTTTTCTTATCATTTTAACTAATTTTTGTTTGTGAAACTTCTCCTTATTTGTTTTTATTTCTGTACAGCGGAATTTGTTGCACGTTTTCTCTGAAACCACATCTCTGTTGCTTTCAGTTTATTTATCATCTTTCGCTTATGATTTGCTAGCCACAAGTGCCTTATGTAGGAGGTATTGAGACATAATAATACTAGTAAAAAGAAAAGCATTGTATTCAACATGTTCATGAATTTAGTCATTGCAGAAAATGAGCTTCTATATTTAAACTTATTTGTGATAGAAACTTTTTTTACAAATTATTTTGCTCAAAGTTCCACTCAGTTGTTCAAGTTCAAAATTCTCCTGACTGCTGCAGTTTTTAAAAATTTGGAATAAATGCTTTAAATGTTTACAATTTGATTCATTCCATTACTGCAGTATTTAAGTTTAGAATTAGTGCTTTCAGAGTTTATGCTTTGATTCATTCTATAATTTTAAGTATTTGTATTTAGAATAAAATATTTTTTACATTTGACACATATACATACATATTTTTTATGGCAGATCACTGATGCTCTGTCCTACTTGCACAACAGCGAAAGACTCATCCACTGTAACATAAACCCTCAGTCTATCTTGCTGACTCGAAAAGGAAGTTGGAAACTCATGGGGTTTGGATTTGCAGAGAAAATTAAAGATGAAAAGGTGAATACAGCCAAATCTTGGCACTTGAATGCAGCTTTTCTCTGGCAGTCTGTTTGTAAGGTAAATGTTGAACTCAAGCAGCAAAGTGCCTCGTTGTCTTATGTATTTTATCTAATTATCCAGACAAAAGATTTAAGGAAACCTAATAATATAATGCATTTAATTTTTGCAAGTCTGCTTTTTTGAGCTGCTTGAAGAGAATTTTTGAAAATAACATGACAAAGCATTTAAATCTTTGTCACGAAATATAACCTGGATGATTTAACATGAAATTTAAAGCCAATTTTTCATTTTGTTACCTCTTGAATATCAGCTTTTGGACAGATTTCTCTAAATCTTAAACCCCCACACTCCCCTTTTTTTCACACACACACACCCACACACATGCACACAGACACACCCAAACAAATCTCAGATAAATATGCAAGAAACTCTGTTAAAGGCAGCAAAACAGGAAACACAGCTCCTCAGATCATCAGAGTTAATTATACCTCTCCATTCAGACATGTGTTTTGATCCTTTGAACACCTGATAATTTAGTAAGAGTGAACCCTTCTGGATTATTGCTTTGGAAAAAAAAATATGAAGAAATAAATGAATAAACTTCTTACTGAGACAGATGTTAGAAAATATGATGTTGTGGAGAATTTCAGTGATGAAGGAAAGGGATGTGTCCAGAGAAACATACCTAAATGGGTTGACCGAGTAACACAGGAGAAGAAAAGGTTGTGTTCAGAGATACATACCTAAATGGGTTGACCGAGTAACACAGGAGAAGAAAAGGTTGTGTTCAGAGAAACATACCTAAATGGGTTGACCGAGTAACACAGGAGAAGAAAGAGAGTTGAATTGATAAAAAATGCCAGGCATCACACAAAATGGAGAATCCGATTGCCACAGCATATAAGGAATGAATAAATGAAAAGTGATCATATTTTAGTCATGTGTGAGTCACATTCTACCCAACTTCATTTTTGACATTTTGCTTTATTCTATCCAATGTATCTTTTTTAAAAATCACAATAGTCATTTTCTATCCAGTGTTATTTCTCACATTTTGTTACATTTTTTCCTGTGTCTTTTCTCACATTTTATCCTATTCTATCCAGTATCTTTTCTCACATTTTTATCATTTTATATTATTCTGTCCACTGACTTTTCCCACATGTTGTCACATTCTATACAGTGTCTTTTCCCACCATGTTGTCACATTCTGTTCATTGTCTTTTCCCACATAATGTCACATTCTATCCAATGTCTTTTCCCACATAATGTCACATTCTATCCAGTGTCTTTTCTCACATAATGTCACATTCTATCCAATGTCTTTTCTCACATAATGTCACATTCTATCCAATGTCTTTTCCCACATAATGTCACATTCTATCCAATGTCTTTTTCCCACATAATGTCACATTCTATCCAGTGTCTTCTCCCACATAATGTCACATTCTATACCATGTCTTTTCCCACATAATGTCACATTCTATCCAATGTCTTTTCCCACATAATGTCACATTCTATCCAATGTCTTTTCCCACATAATGTCACATTCTATCCAATGTCTTTTCCCACATAATGTCACATTCTATCCAATGTTTTTTCTCACATAATGTCACATTCTGTCCAATGTCTTTTCCCACATAATGTCACATTCTATCCAATATCTTTTCTCATATTTCACAGGAAGGATGCACAGGCCAGTCATGGACCACCAAGATCCCCAAGATGGCGCAGCCTGACCTAAATTTTATGGCCCCAGAAGTTCAGCTGAACAAAATATGTACACCTCTTAGTGACATGTTTTCAGTTGGAATGGTCATATGTGCTATCTACAATGATGGGAAATCACTTATATGTGCTGATCATAATCCAAGCTTATATGTGAAGCAACTTGATCAGGTTAGGTCTTTTAGCAAAAATTTCAGTACATTATTTTTTTAACCTAAATATTTTGATACAATAGGCAGCTCTTATGCTTGTGGCCAGTGATGGACCATCACCTATGTCCCTTAGACTATACTTAGTAAGGGTCCCCACCCCACCTGGTCTAAATCATGGATCTCCTGACACGGGGCTCCCCACCCTTCCATGTCCCACAGCTTGAGCCTGATCTACTTATTACTTTTCTTGTGGCAGGCTACTGCTGTAGGCTCTACTTTATGCTATGAGACAAAAGCTTGTTTTTAACACGTAGTACCATAGTGAAGATCCTGAAGTAAACACATTAAATCAAGTACAGGCAGAGCCTTGTGGTATTCTGTACTTCCTGGAACTGTTGCAAGAAGCAGGGATCATGTCTCATGGAACCCCCGTACAGAGATTCAAGAGCATTCTGACCAGCACTGTGTGTAAAAATGACAGGAAACAGCTACAGTGGATGAACAAAAAAAAATCAAGTTGTCTCATTTAGACTAAAAACAAAACACTACAGAAAGGAACACTACCTGTACAGTAAATTAAAAATAAATCCAGTGTACCCAAGCAGTGATTCAGAATGTCAGTGGAACATATTCACCAAGGATGTGGATGTATGAAGAGTTGTGGGAAAGATGCTGATCAGTTTGGCAGTTAGAAACCCATAGCTGACATTAGTGTTGGCAACCCATAGCTGACATCAGGGCTGACAAGTCGTAGCTGACCTCAGGGTTGGCAAACCATAGCTGACATCAGGGTTGGCAAACCATAGCTGACATCAGGGTTGGCAAACCATAGCTGACATCAGGGTTGGCAAACCATAGCTGACATCAGGGTTGGCAAACCATAGCTGACATCAGGGTTGGCAAACCATAGCTGACATCAGGGCTGGCAACTCATAGCTGACATCAGGGTTGGCAAACCATAGCTGACACCAGGGCTGGCAACTCATTGCTGACATCAGGGTTGGCAAACCATAGCTGACATCAGGTCTGGCAACTCATAGCTGACATCAGGGCTGGCAACTCATAGCTGACATCAGGGCTGGCAACTCATAGCTGACATCAGGGCTGACAAACGATAGCTGATCAAGATCCTGTCTAACCTCTCTCCTGGCAACCCTACTAACAGGCCTAGCCTGGCTAATGGGGCAACGACTCTCACAGTCCCCATGGCGGCAGCGGAGTTTGCTAGACAAGTATAGCACACCCTCTGCTGTTAGTTTCCCCAGGGGACAGAAGCTGACATAGTTTGCTCCAAATCTGAAATGCTGCAGTGCCAAAACACCTTCAGCATTTTAGCTGCAGAGAACATCAAACTCACAGTTTCAGGTAGAGAAAGAAGAAGAAGGAAATAAGTGAAAGAGAATATAGCTGGAGACATCATGTCCCTGGAAATAACAGCAAAGCCTTTATCTTAAGCAACCCACTCAGGTGAAAGACCAGCAAAACCTCAGCTCCATACAAGAGAAGCTCTTTGGTGATACATAAAATCAAGACAAACTGCTACATTTATGACACTGACTGATCTTGATACTGAGTGAACAACAAAGGTGAAAATTCATGCCTGAAGAAGAGGAATGAAGAAGAAGAATTGTTATAACAAACAATGTTTATGCTTCACTGATTTTGCTAACTCATGTATTGATGAATTGCTGATTTGATGTTTGTTCTCTTCTTGCGAACAGATGCACGACACGTTTGGATTAGTTGCTCACAGAATGCCACTTCAGCTGGTTGAACCAGTTGAGAAAATGATCAATAAAGATGTTCGTTATCGTCCCACTGCTCAACTCTTTTCTTTGGTAGGACTTTGAATATTTTTATGTCTATATCATTTTAACCCATTCCTATTCTAAATGGAAGCTTTCACTGGCAAAGCAATATTGAAATTTCCAAGCTGTGTCAGTTGTCTTGGACAAGTAACAGTTGTCTGTAACTTGGTAAACATCTCTATGATGAGCATGAACACAAAATTGCAAGTTAACTTTTCTGAATGCAACACAAATATAAGCATCACTTAACGCTGAACTATCCCAGTCTGTCCAGCTTAAATAAGTATGTAGAATGCTGGGAAATGTAGTTCCCCTCACTTTGTTTCCTGATTTTAAAATGTCTTTGATCAGCACAAAGTTTCAATAGGTTTCAGGACAAATAAAAAAGCAGTGACAATTTGTCATTGCCTTGGCCTCATGAGCTGTTGCACATTGGAGCCTCCAACTCAAATGGTCTTCAGACAGTGGAGCCAGGCAGTTATGCTCAAGACCAGAACTTAGCACTAGAGCAATCAAAAAAAGAAAAAAAATAGGCAAACTGCTACATCAAGACAAAAATACATTTTTCAAGTTAATTTCAGGTTTATTTATTATATTATCTTTCATAAATTTTGTATAGTAATGCAAGGATGATGAAAAATAAAATAATAGCTAAGAAAAATTTTTTGAAGGCTGGGTTGACCTTGGTGCTGGTTGGTCCAAAAAAATCTCTGCCTGAGGGCACAATTGAACCAGTGACCTTCTGATCAGCAGGCAAGTGCACTAACCACTAAACCACCATAACAAGTAAATACAGCATTTTTTTTTTTTGTATTAGGAATTTTGTTCATGTATAGAAGTAAGAATATATGTATAGAAGTAAGAATATATGCATAGAAGTAAGAATATATGTATAGAGGTAAGAATATATGTATAGAAGTAAGAATATATGCATAGAAGTAAGAATATATGCATAGAAGTAAGAATATATGTATAGAGGTAAGAATATATGTATAGAAGTAAGAATATATGTATAGAAGTAAGAACATATGTATGCTAACACTAGAGCAGCTACAATTTCTATTTTATAAAATTATAAATGCAAATACAAAAAAATAAAATTGTATTAAAAACAAATGGAGCAAAGTTTCATTATTTTAAAAAATCCTCTTCATTTGACTTTTTTTTTTTTTTTTTGGACCATTATAGCTGAAATATTTTAATGACCCGGTTGTGATAAGTCTTCATGGAATGGATATGCATGATCGACGGGACCCGGCCCAGAGAGTTGAGGCTTATGCCAATCTTTCTCAGGTGGTGCCAAATATACCCCGGGTGAGATATTTTATAATTTGCTTTTTAAAAGCAAGAGAGTGTCTATAGTATGAGGACTTGTCTTCCAACAATAGTAACATATACCAGGAGTTAACATGGCTTTCCTTAGATCCTTCGTTTTTCAAAGATTGCCAATATGTCCAGGGGGTGACAGAATTCTAATTCATCTGGGATTTTAAAAAAAACGAGTTAACATTTCCCATTATGTCAGTGGGGTCTTGGTCACTTAGCATTAGGTTTTAGTGCCTAGACTCTATAGATGTAGTTTGTTAGTGCTCACTTACATAGATGGAATTTTACAGTGCTCATTTATATAGATGTAACTTGTCAGTGCTTATTTACGAGGGGTGATTGATAAGTTCTCGGCATAAAGTACAACAGATTATTTGTGGACAACTTTTTGGGTTATTTCTCAACATAGTCCCCTTGCAAGTTTCTGCACTTAGTCCAGCGATCCTGGAGCATACGGATCCCTTCTTCGTAAAAGTCAGCATCTTGTGCCAGCAGAAAGTGGTCTACAGCATGAATGAAGCAAATTTGTAACCACTGAGCTCCTTTTTGAGTTTAGTAAACAAATCCGGGGAATAAGGAGGATTTTCAAGAAGCTGGAAGCCACGTTCATGAATGGCAGTCATTGCCACCACCGACTTGTGAACTGAAGCATTGTCTTGATGAAAATTGACTCTTCTTGTCAATTTCCCTCAACACTTTTCCTTCATTTTGACCCGCAGTTGCTTCACAAGATTAGTGTAATAGGCCCCAGTGACCATTCTGTTCTTTTGAAGATAGTCTACCAATAGCACATCTTGTGAATCCCAAAAGATGGAAGCCATCACTTTGCCTGCAGACAGACCCACCCTTGCTTTCTTTGGAGGTGGGGATCCATGATGTTTCCACTGCTTTGACTGTTCTTTGGTTTCTGGTTGAAAATGATGATCCCAAGTCTCATCCATAGCCACAAATTGCTGAAGAAGCTTTTCAGGATCTGCAGAAAAATGGCCAAGATTGTCTATTGACATGTTGACACACTGTTGTTTGTGATCAGCCCCAAGACCCATTGAGCAGAGACCTTTGTCATTTGAAGATCATTGTGAATAATGGCGTGAACATGTTCCTGGGAGATTCCCAACTCAGTAGCAATGTACTGCTCAGTTAGTCATTGATCCTCCATTATCATGCCATGGATTCTGGCGGTAGTTTCATCGGTGGTTACCATTCTTGGTCTTCCAGAATGGGGATCATCTTCCAGACTCTCTCTTCCATGTTTGAATTGAGCTGGCCATTTCTTCACTGTGCTGTAAGAAGGGACACTCTCCCCTAGAGTCTCTACCATATCCTCATGGATCTCCTTCAATGATAAGCCTTTGATGCAGAGGTAGCAAATGACTGCTCCATGAGAAATTGTATCCATTTTCTCAATTTCTGCCACCCCTTACCACTTCAGTAGCCTGTAAAAAAAAAATTGGTTGCAGTTAATTTCTTGAAACTTGGTGTTTAATCTCACACTAACCTGATCTACAAATGCACCTAATATCAACTGTGTGTTTCGAGTATTTGTACCTTATGCCGCAAACTTATCAATCAACCCTCGTATATAGATGTAATTTTGTAGCTGGCAGTCAGTGAATCACAGATGACATGGTAATGACCAAAGCCATGTCCCACTTCTCCATTTGTACCCCCAGTAACAAGTCTAGCCTGGCTAATGGAGCAAAGGTTGCCTTAGCTCTTATGGAATGGAGTCAGCTAAAGAAGTGTTGCACACCCTCTACTTTTTTAGCTCCACCTAGTGACTAAAAAAAATGGCCAACACGTCCTGGTCCCAATCTAACATGATGCTGTGCTTCAGGACCCTCGCAGCATCGGCTGCACAGAAAACCAGCTCCCAGTTCCAGGGAGAATGAAGAAGAAGAAGATCAATGTAATTTGCTAGTGCTCATTATACAGTTTTAATTTGTGAGTGTTAATTCATACAGATGTGAGTTGCCAGCATTAATTTATATGGATGTAAATTTTTTCTGTGTTAATTTATATGATGTAATTTGTCTGTGTTAATTTATATATATATATATATATATATATATATATATATATACACACATATATATATATACATATATATACATATATATATATATATATGTAGAGTTTGTTAGCAGCCACTTGGTGTAACTATATCTTGATGAAATGTCTTTCTGATTCAGAAAATTGTTTATAGCTACGTACTGCCTGAAATACTAAGTGAGTGCAAATGTTCGGACTCGATAATTTTTGCCTTACCTACGCTCATCACGATCATTGACTATGCTACAAGAGCTGACTACATTGACATAATTATGCCAGAGTTTCGTGCCATTCTTGCCAACTCAAAACCTGTGCAGGTATTCATCTTTTTCATAATGTTAAAAGTATTTTTTACAAAGTCAATCATTTTCCTGTCGATAATATTTTTATTCCACAATGTAATTATATTTTTTTCATTCCTAGTATTTGACATAAAGCTGCATATTTATTCAGGAAGATTTTTTTTTTGGGTCAAAGTGGGTACAAAATAATGTTGCCAGCAAGGAAGGTAAGTAAGTGTTATTTTTATGTTAAAAAAATTGTTGGTCTTGTATTTCTTTTATGATTATAGGGGTTTTTTTGCATCATCTTTGTTTTATTTGCCAGGTTGCACCGTAAAAAATATGTAAGTTATGAATGGCATTTGAAAATTAATTTTTTTCTTCTGTGCAAAAAATTATTTCTTTGGTTTCCTGTTTGTTAATTTTCACTGCTTTTATACTTTTTTTAACATTTTCCTCCATTTTGTGTGATTACATTTTTTGGGGTTTTTTTTCTTGTTTGCGTTTATTATCTGTTTTTGTTTCATCAGTCATTTCCTTGTTCAAATATTGTAATCTTCATGCGGCATTATTATGTGACTTTCTAAACAAAAATTATCAGGCCACTGTGTACATTCTGAACAAACTGGATATAATCTTGTCCAAGTCACCTCTAGACGAAATCAAGGGTGAGGTCTTACCATTTGTATTCAACACTCTGGACTCTTCTTCACTGCAAGCTCAGGTAAGTATATATACATATACATATGTATATACATATATATACATACATACATATATATATATATATATATATGAAAAAAATTATTTATTTTATATTGCCAAGTTTTAAAAAAATCATTCGCATAAATGACATAAATTATTTCAGTAATGTTATGATAATTATGACATGGATCATTTTTGTGTTTTATGTTCTTCAATATGTAAAGATGAAGATGACATGCTATTTTTGTTTATTTATGAAATTGAATATGTATATGTTCAAAACATTTTGCAAAAATGTTAGTTATCTGGCTTTTAGACACTGCCTTAAAAAGAATAGTTGTATCTGGACGTATTTTGGCACAGTACAGAAAAACTGTGCGAACTGTCATGAGAAATAAGAACATGCATTTATTTTACCTTCATTTATAAGCATCATTATATTATTTAAAATATACCATCAAAGACAGTGGACAAAAGAATCATTAAAAGATGAACATGCAACATTCACTTGAAAAGAAGGCTAAATAAATGAGTCTAAATTTATTCTTCATGGTTTGTAAAGTAATTTATTTCTCTTACACTTACCCAGGAGGCGGCTCTTGGTGCTGTTGGAGTAATCAAGGAATTTCTTGATGACAACATTTTACGGAAAGTTGTTCTACCAAAGGCCAAATCCCTCTTCTTTCGCTCAAGCAATGTTAAGGTAGACGAGCTCAACATTTGTAAACATATCTGGCCGCTCTTATCAGTTATTAGCCGGTTGTGCACTTGAGTCTCCACTTGCTGAGTTAAACTGTAACCAGTCAAATGTTATAATCAGATAAGTAGAAGTAAAGGAGTGATTTATAAAGAGATATAAATAAAAAATTCTCAACATTTTACCTTTAAGTAACTAGAGATAAAATTAATAAATAAAGAAGTAATTATGATGAACATATTCTAGTGCCATGCCAGGAAGAGTTGATGATTATTCTTCTCTATTTTGTGTAATCCCCCGTGTGGTACCCGGGATCTGCAAAGAATAGGACCACTGTACCCTAGCACACATGATCATAAAAGGCGACTAAGGAGGGTTCGGTATAGGGCCAGCAACCCTATCTGATAAAAAACTATCAGACTGCTACAGAAACAGAAGCAAGGGAAATAACAAATGCAGGTGGAAGGAGAAATGCTTAGGGCTCACCTGGGCAAGAGCAGAAAAAAAAAGCAAAGGACAGGCATTTGTGGAAAACCCTTGCGGAAGCCCCATGTGCCCTGGGCACTTAAGGTTCAGAGAGAGAGAGAGAGAGAGAGAGATTTTGTGTAATCCTTGACATTTCTTACTAGATAAAATGTCTTTTCTCTCATATGTCACTTGACCAACCCATCCACACAATATGCTCTCTCTACTTTCTTTGTTTTCTTCATGTCTTGAGTTTTCCAGTGATTAACATGATTCTTATTTCATGTTCAAGGAAGTTTTACTGTCTTTTCCTTATGGTATTTATTAGTTTTAGGTGTCCAGAAACTTTTCTGGGAATATCTTTATCGTTTGCTATGAAGGTTTCTTTTTCTCCACAGTCGTATTTCCATTATTTCTGATCTTTGTGTCATATATCTGTTGGTCTTTTATTGATTCTGACTATCCCCTCCCCCCCCCAATTACCAATATTTTCTAGTTTCTTAAATATCCTCATTACAGTATAAAATGTATCTCATACAGAGTTCTTTTGAGATAAGAATAAAATCGCAAAGAAAAAAAAAACATTTGAATTATTTTCTGTTAGTATTCTTCCTTTCTTTCACCTCTTATTTCCCCATGTACTACTGAATGTCCTCTTGCAATCCTCAACATGGGTCTCAACTAGGATGGATGTTCATAGTGTCAGGGACTTGTGTTGTCAACAAGGCAAAAATAAGTGACATCGTGGTTTTAGCTGCACTACAGAATCTGCAGTTTGGGGCTCCTTTGTCTTACTCTGGATGTCAAATCCATGGAGCGGGATGGAGGTTACCAAGTCATAGCCGTGCCAGTCCAGTGTCTCCAACTTCAGCAAAATTTCTGTCAGTGAATTTATGAAGATTAGATTTAGTTTGCAAGAGGAAGTATTCCTGCCAGAAGCGGTGTTCTACTGTGGCAATATGTGCTCAAGTGGAAAGTGTATTGATAAATGTATGGAATAAATGATTGACATACATCTTGAGAGAATATTTTGTATTAAATACATCAGTGTATGCAGTAGGAATATCTATTTCTTTTAGATTCGTGTCAATGCCCTGACCTGCATCGATCATTTACTGGACAGTTTGGACAAAATGTTAATTCTGGACAACATTCTTCCTTTCTTGGCTAATATTCCTGGTCAAGACCCTGATGTTATTATGTGTGTTGTAGGTAGGTATTTAGAAACTGTTCTTTTAGTATTGTGACCTTCAGTTCAATATATCGCACATACTTTATTTTAAAACCTGTAACCAATGATTTTATGCAGTAATACCTGCTCTACTTTAAATTGTGTGAGCAACAGTTCAGTACAGTAATACCTGCTCTACTTTAAATTGTGTGAGCAACAGTTCAGTACAGTAATACCTGCTCTACTTTAAACTGTGTGAGCAACAGTTCAGTACAGTAATACCTGCTTTACTTTAAACTGTGTGAGCAACAGTTCAGTACAGTAATACCTGCTCTACTTTAAATTGTGTGAGCAACAGTTCAGTACAGTAATACCTGCTCTACTTTAAACTATGTGAGCAACAGTTCACTGAACTTTTATACATACTTTAAATCATTAAACTGTTTTACATACCCTGCTTTGAATTCTGTTTGAGCAACTGCTCAGTATAGTTATACATACTCTATTTTAAAACATAACACCAACTACTTGATATGACAGTGCAAACCTTACTTTAAAACTGTGTGATCAACATTTTAGTATAATACTACATCATACGTGTGTTAATTTGCCAAGTTTTCATGTTTTTAGTGAGTTTTTCAATCTCAACAAGAGACGTTATGCCCACTAAACTGGGCTCTCTTAACAATGTTCTCTTTAGAATTTCATGTGGTCAATCTCTTCTCTTTGGTCTGTTATGTTCCACTTGATAGCTTCTCTGGGGGTCCTCTGATTGTCTCTTCTCATCACATGACCGACATATGTCCATCTTCTTTTCCTGATCACCCATGAGACTGGTTGTTGTTCTCTGATCTGTCTTATCTCTGCGTTATTCTTGAAATCATTCCACTTTATACAGAGTATTTTCCTTAGGCCTTTGTTTTCAAAAGAGTCTAATTTCTTGTCTATTTCTTTAGTTGTTTTCCAGCTTTTGCATGTATAAACGAGGGTGGATATTACATTTGAATTGAATAATCTTAACTTGGTTTTGTGCTTATAACTTTTGAAGATTCTTGAAAGTCAATGCTGCTTTTGCAATTCTAATTCTAACTTCCTTTCTAGTGTCACCATCCTGGTCTATGCAGCTGGTGAGATATGCAAATTGGTTTACTTCTTCAACATCTGTTCCTTCTATGTGTATTTTTCCTTTTTGATTAATGAGAAGTTTCATTATTTTTATTGTTTTCCTTGTTTACTTTTCCACTACATGCACTACTTTAAATTGCATAACCAACAGTTCAGTGTGCAATGCACATATTATTTGACATCATTTGATGAATTATTCTGACAAAAATCAGATAAGAAGTACCAAGAGGGACACAAAATGAAGATGTGTGATTGATCATACTTGTCAGTACATCTCCTGATGATTATGATGATCATGATGATGGTGGTGGTGGTGGGGTGGTGGTAGTGGTGGTGTTGGTAGTGATAGTGGTGGTGTTGGTAGTGGTAGTGGTGGTGTTGGTGGTGGTAGTGGTAGTGGTGGTGTGGTAGTGGTGGTAGTGGTGGTGTTGGTAGTGGTAGTGGTGGTGTTGGTAGTGATAGTGGTGGTGTTGGTAGTGGTAGTGGTGGTGTTGGTGGTAGTGATAGTGGTAGTGGTGGTGGTAGTGGTGGTGGTGGTGGTGGTGATGATGATGTTAGTGGTGCTGGTAGTGGTGATGATGTTAGTGGTGGTGGTAGTGATGGTAGTTGTGGTGGTGGTGGTGGTGGTGGTGGTGATGGTGGTGGTTGTGATGGTGGTGGTGGTGGTACAGTTGTTTGACATTTAAAATTTAGACAGAAAAGGTATATAGAAGAAGGACTTCTCTTCCTAGTATCCTGTAATTTGATAGAATGCACTTTCACAGACAAGACTGTTTACATAACTGTTGTTTTGTACAGTGTTTGAGCAGTTAAATAGACCTTTATCTTAGGGCTCTTTTTTTTCAGGAATATACAAGCACATGCTGAGTGATAAAAAGTTTGGCTTAACCCATAACCTGATTGCTACTAAGGTCATGCCAAACTTAATCCCTCACACAGTGAATCCAGGCCTAAATATGGAACAGGTAATGGCATCATCATCCTCCTCCACGACGTCATGCTTTTTGTCAGTTTTATTTCTCATTCTAAGTATAATAGTGATTTCTTTCATCTTAGCGGATGGTTTTGGAGTAGGTAAATTTTAAATCTTTTTGAAAGTTGTCTAGTGTTGTTTTGAAGAACATATTGAAAAGCAAAATCTATTAATACTGAACTTCATAGACTTTAAAAAGTCATTTGATAGCATACACAGAGATTCATTGTGAAGAATTTTAAGACTATATGGAATACCATCTAAAATTGTCAACATCATTAGAGATCTCTACAGCAGATATGTTTGTGTAGTCAAGACAGAAGAGGGAATGAGCGAATAGTTTCAGATTGAAACAGGCATGAAACAAGGATTTATATTATCTCCCTTGCTTTTTGGAATTGCTATAGACTTAAAAGGAGGACATCTATTGCTCTTCAGAAAGTAAAACAAATAAAGAATCTGTGGAGAGGAGCAGACAGAACCACAAAAATAAGATTTTTAAGGGCATGCATCTTTCCCATCGCAACATATGCCTGTGAGACCTGGACACTTAACAAAACAGCTGAGAAGCACATAAATGCCTTTGAATGTAAATGCTATAGAAGAGTTCTCCAAATATCGTGGACACAAAAAAGAACAAATATATCTATACTACAAGAGCTTAATATTGAAGAAGGCTGGCTAGTAAAGAGGATTAAAGAGAGAAAACTTAAATATTTTGGCCACATTAAACGTCATGATAATTTAGAGAAGACCGTATTGGAAGGATACATAATGGGAAAAAGAAAAAGAGGAAGACCGAAACGAAGATGGCTGCAAGACATCGTTGATGATCTGGAAATGGATGCAGCAGCAGCAGGCCATCTTGCTCACAACCGAGAGGCCTACAGGAGTGCTGTTTGGGAGGCAAAGTTCCGCAAGGGACATGCAAAGGAATGAATGAATGAATGATAGACTTAATAATGAAAAGATGCTGTACAGGTAAAACCGGCATTGATTGCGTATATGGGACCCAGATAGAAGATTTTGATTTTGCTGATGACATCAGTGCAACAAACTACCACACCTTAAGGATGCCTTGTCAAAAATTGGCTCACAACACAGTCACCTTACAGTGGATTCTCTTCCACTGTGGGATACCAGGCAATAAGAAAGCTGACCATCTGGCCAGAGAGGGCATCGAAATAAAGCGACCAGACATACCAGTCACCTATAATCAGAAGAAAAGCATGATAAAAACCTACAGGAAGCCACAAACACCACCACATGATGACTATCACATGTTAAACAGAATGGAACAAGTCACCATTTTCCATCTCCAAACAGGACACAACTGACTCCAAAGTCATATGTATACAAAGTTTAAGGTTGGTACTACTACTCTTTGTACACGTGCCCAGGTGCCCCATACTGTGGAACATATCCTCTAAAACTGCCCCAACTGTGAGACACTGAGAAGTAATTACTGGCCCAGTGAAATCACCAAAGGAGATAGGATTTACGGTTCCATACATGAATTACAAAGAACTGTGAAATTTATCAAAGAGATGGGACTGCAGATATAGACAGACAGTGTGTAAGAAGAAGAAGCAGAAGAAGAAGCAGATGACATAACTCTTATCAGTGACAATGTGAAATCGATGCAGGAAAAAAACAGATTCCTCGTCTTCCTTGGCTAGCAAATTAGGTCTTGAAATTAACAAAGACAAAACAAAAATAATGAAACTTCTCATTAATCAAGAAGGAAAAATATACATAGAAGGAACAGTTTTTGATGAAGTAAACCAATTTGCATACCTTGGCAGCTACATAGACCAGGATGGTGACACCAGAAAGGAAGTTAGAATTGCAAAGGCAGCGTTGTCCTTCAAAAATCTTGAGAACATATGGAATTCAAAAGTTATGAGCACAAAAACCAAGTTAAGATTATTCAATTCAAATCCACCCTCTTTTATGCATGCAAAAGCTGGAAATCAACTAAAGAAAAAGACAAGAAATTAGACACTTTTGAAAACAAATGCCTCAGGAAAATACTAGGTAAAAAGTGGAATGAATTTAAGAACAACACAGAGATAAGACAGATGAGCAAACAACAACCTGTCTCATGGGTGATCAGAAAAAGAAGATGTACATATGCAGGCCATGTGATGAGAAGAAACAATCAGAGAATACCAAAACAAGCTATCAAGTGGAGCACAACAGACCAAAGAAAAAGAGGTCGACCACATGAACCTCTAAAGAGGACATTTTTAAGAGAAGCCAGTTTAGTGGGCATAACATCCCTTGATGAAGTTGAAAGACTCACCAAGAACAGGAAAACTTGGCAAACAACTATACGAGCCCTATGTGACATTTAATGGCACAGGAAAGATGTAAATGTAAGAAGTGTTGTTTTGCTGATAACCATTTTTTCAAAGACAAAGTCTATAGGCACAATTATAAGCTGAAAATGCTAGTAACCCACCTTTTTTTTTTTTTTGGTAAATACAGAATTTTTTTTATTTTAACAATTAATGGGTTATCATTAAAAAGCAGGATGAAAGTAACAAACATTTCTAATATCTCTCTCTCTCTCTCTCTCTGAACCTTAAGTGCCCAGGGCACATGGGGCTTCCGCAAGGGTTTTCCACAAATGCCTGTCCTTCGCCTTTTTTTCTGCTCTTGCCCAGGTGAGCCCTCTATTGCTCAACATCCTTTCTGTTGTTCTTCTCCATGTCTCTTTTGGTCTACCCTTACTTCTGCTCCCCTGTGGTGTCCATCTTAGTGCTATTTTTGGTAGTGAGTTGTCAGTCATTCGGAGCACATGTCCCAACCATCGCCAGCGTCTTTCCTCAATAATTGTTGTCAGTGGTTTCATCTGCATTTCTGCTAATAAGATGTTATTTCTTATGGTGTTTGGCCAAAATATTTTTCTAATTCTTCTTAAACATTTAGTCTGGAAAGAATTCAACTTGTTTTCTATGGTTTTGGTGATTTTCCAGCATTCACTTCCATAGAGTAGTACACATAGAACATTACTCTTAAATATCCTGATTTTCATATTTATGCTTAGTTTTTTTGATTTCCATATAGTCTGCAGCATTGCAAAAGCCTGGTTTGCTCTAGTAAGTCTGCTGTTGATGTCCTCTGCTGCCAAGGTATACAAATTCGTTGACCTCCTCCACTAACTTGTTATCTACTCTGAATGCAGTTTCTAATATTTCTAATATAGTTTCACATATTTGTCGCTCTGAACTTCATATACTGTATGTTGAAAAGTTTAGAAAATTTTTGCTATATGAAATCAATGCAAATCAGTTTACAGATAAACTGCTGTTCATAGTACAAATGATTTTAATTTTGATATTGTGGAACATTTCAAGAATATATTTTTTATTCCTTAAAATTTTGCTGACCTTGGAAAATGACTGCACATTGATCTCAAAATCATGCCTGTTTTTGAAAGCATTTAAAAAAAATATCCTTAAACATTACCAATTACTGAACATGACAAGTATAAGGTAAACTTTAATTTCAAGAATTATTACATGCTTTTTTTTTTATGTGCAAGACTAACTGCTGTAAGTCCCACAAGATTTCTTGTGTGACAGATGATTCAAACCAGTAGTGTTGTATTAGGGTTTCTTTCTTTGGTTAATTTTTCTACCTCCCTCACCCCTCCCTTCAGTTTGGTTCACTGATGGAAGTCCTTAGAGAAATGCTTGAACAAGTGGACAGACAGAGGCGGGACAAGATGAAACAAGAAACTGTTTCCTTGCCTGTACCCCCCAGGTGGGAGCTTCTTTTTGTTAAACTGCATTCATTTTAAGATTTTTCATCATCATCATCATCATCATCATCATCATCGCTGTCAGTTTTTAATCACATTTAGAGGCACATAGAGCAGAAGAAACTAACGAACCAGTCTGATTTTAAACCATCCCATCATGCCTCTCCTGACCTGCTTTGCTGTCTGAAATTATATCCACAATATTCTGGAGGTCAGCAATGCCTTTCCTTCTGGTGGAGTTCATTATCTCACACAGTTTATTGTCTATATCATGTACCTCAGATATTTAACCCATATCAACCTCTCTTTGTATATCTAAAATTTTAACTTACTTTCTCCTGATCTACTATTAGATTTCCTTCTTCTTTACCATCTTTCCAAGAATATACAAGGGATGATTGATATGTTCTCGGCATAAGGTACAACGGATTATTTGTGGACAACTTTTTTGGGTAATTTCTCAACATAGTCCCCTTGCAAGTTTATGCACTTAGTCCAGCAATCCTGGAGCATACGGATCCCTTCTTTGTAAAAGTCAGCATCTTGTGCCAGTAGAAAGTGGTCTACAATATGAATGACGTCATCATCTGAAGTAAATCTGCGACCACTGAGCTCCTTTTTGAGTTTGGTAAACAGGTAATAGTCTAAAGGGGCCAAATCTGGGGAATAAGGAGGATGTTCAAGGAGCTGGAAGCCGCATTCATGAATGGCAGCCATTGCCACCGCCGACTTGTGAAATGAAGCATTGTCTTGCTGAAAGATGACTCCTCTCGTCAATTTCCCTTGACACTTTTCCTTCAGTTTGACCTGCAGTTGCTTCACAAGATTAGTGTAATAGGCCCCAGTAACCGTTCTGCCCTTTTTAAGATAGTCTACCAATAGCACACCTTCAGAATCTCAAAAGAAGGAAGCCATCACTGTGCCTGCAGACAGAACCACCTTTGCTTTCTTTAGAGGTGGGGATCCATGATGTTTCCACTGCTTTGACTGTTCTTTGGTTTCTGCTTGAAAATGATGGATGCAAGTCTTATCTATAGACACAAATTGCTGAAGAAACTTTTAGGGATCTGCAGAAAAATGGCCAAGATTGTCTCTTGACATGCTGACAAGCTGTTGTTTGTGATCAGCTCCAAGAAGTTTCAGGACCCATCAAGCAGAGACCTTTGTCATTTGAAGATCACTGTGAATAATGACATGAACATGTTCCTGGGAGATGCCAAACTCAATAGCAATGTACCGCTCAGTTAGTTGTATGCCGAACTCAGTAGCAATGTACTGCTCAGTTAGTCGTCGATCCTCCATTATCATGTCATGGATTCTGCCGGTGGTTTCATCGGTGGTTACCATTCTTGGTCTTCCTGGGTGGGAATCATCTTCCAGACTCTTCCTTCCATGTTTGAATTGAGCTGCCTATTTCTTCACCCTAGAGTCTATTCCATATCCTCATGGATCTCCTTCGATGATAAGCCCTTGATCCAGGGGTAGCAAATGACTGCTCGAGGAGAAGTTTTATCCATTTTCTCAATTTCTGCCACCCCTTACCATTTCAGTAGCCTGTAAAAAAAATTGGTTGCAGTTAATATCTTGAAACTTAGTGTTTAATCTTACATTAACCTGATCTACAAATGCACATAATATCAACTGTGTGTTTCAAGTATTTGTACCTTATGCCGAGAACTTATCAATCACCCCTCATAGAAGAGTTTGGGATTCACATGGCTGTGTTGGCAACTTCAAAATTCAAAGTTCAAAATTCAGACTCAGACTTCACTGCATTCAGGAAAACCCCATATATGCTCCACCGCATGCCACAGCCTCCATCCAAGAGTTTGTTTGCTGATAGTTCCTGTCAAATGTTGGTTGTTAATTATGCGTTTTCTGCACACAGTTCAAATTTCCTGCCAGCACCTTTAATTTGTCCTAGCTCCAACAGTCTCTTCACAGCTACATTGTTCTTCCATTCCCGCTCTTCATTCCTGTAGTCTGTCCAACACAGTCTTAGCAGTGTCTCCCATGTCCATTGTCAGTCTGCTATTTATTTTAGCCTGTCCAGCAAGTCTAACTGCCACATCATTGTCATGTACTCCAGGACAGTAAAGCCACGTTAGGCAACTTGTACATGCCTAGCATAATGTTACTGGGAAAATGACTTAAGCAGTTTCTCTTTCTCGTAATTATATCACCTGAACTTGTTAGTACACTCAGGTGGGTTATGATTGTTGATATATTTGTGTATTGTATTACAAGATGTGGGTGCAAGTTTTTGTGTAAGCTTAGATGAAGCTTTAAACTAAAAGCTCTATAAACATATGTAGAAGCTCTCAGACAGATAAAGCTCTATAAACATATGTAGAAGATCTCAGACAGATAAAGCTCTATAAACATATGTAGAAGATCTCAGATGGATAAAGCTCTATAAATATACGTAGAACCTCTCAGACAGATAAAGCTCTATAAACATATATAGAAGCTCTCAAACAGATAAAGCTCTATAAACATATATAGAAGCTCTCAGACAGATAAAGCTCTATAAACATATGTAGAACCTCTCAGATAAAATTCATTAAATAAAAGTGTCTACATAAAGTTCAGTACACAGAATCTTAGTTACAAATTCTGTAAATGTATATATACTCATGGAAAAAAGTAAGTGTACAATGTTTTAAAAAGCACCATGAACGTGCTCTGGTGATGATTGAAATAAAATTTGGCACACATTATGTTTGATTATCCAGTAACAGATAAAATGATAAATTTCAGGCCAGGCACATGTCACAAAAGAAAAACTCACCTAATGTGGCTCACCACCCCAAGAAAAGAAAATCAGGGTTTCAATATCATGTGTGTCCTCCTCGGGCAGTTATCACTGCTTGACACCGCCTTCTCATAGTACCAATGACATGTTGTATCAATTGTTGAGGCATGTTGTTCCATTCTTCTTTCTATGCTTGGGCTAATTCTTGGCAGTTTCAAGGACTATTGTGTCATCTTCGCAGCCTGCGATCCAGTTCATCCCAAATGTGCTCGATAGGTGACGGGTCCAATGAAACTGCTGGCCATGGCAAGACAGTAATCTGATGCTGTTGAAAGTGGTCCCGGTGCAACATGTGGACGAGTGTTATCCTGCTGCAGTATCACGCCTTGTCTATTAGCATCCAGAAAAGGCATTATGTGGCATGTAATGATTTTGTCCCTAATTCATAAACCTATAAGGCTGCCATTGAGGAAGACTAGGTTTGTTCGGCCAGCATAAGAAATTCCTCCCCAAACTATTACACTGCCTCCTCTCCTCCTATCCACCTCTAGCACACAGTTATCCGCAAAGTGTTCTTCTCTTCACCTGTGCACTAATCTGGACTCATCAGAGAATAGGATCTGTCTCCATTGATGATAGGGCCATTCCACGTGGTGCCTGGCCCAGGTCAAGTGGGTTTGTCTGTCGTGAACTGTCAGTACTGGTCTAACTGCAGGTCTATGAGGTAAGAGATTTACCTCTCTGAGTCTGTTACTCACTGTCCTGCCCGACACATTTCTTAAACCTGGAATGTTGCTAGCAGTCCGTGATGCCTGGAGAAACCTGTTATAAAGGTGCATGAGGTGGATGTAGCGGTCTTGTGCAAGGGTGGTAACTCATGGTCTACCGCTTCTATGGCGGTCAGCAACGGAACTATTTTGGTTTAAATGACTTTGAAGGTGTGATATTGTGTTTCTGTGAACATTAAAATGTTGAGATACTGCTGCTACTGTTGATCCAGCAATTAACATCCCAACAGCTATTCCTTGCTGATGTTCGTTCAATCTTGGCATGATGAAAAAAAGATGTTTATGTTGGAATTCCACTACTCCTTTCTTCAACGATTATGTGAAGGGATTACACACTTACCCTCATTTTATCAGTGGTCAGTAACCAATCATGGATCACTGCAGGTGATTTCACTGGAGCTGTGGTTATCTCCTCATGAATAGTGCGATCAACTTCATGCAGCACGGGGAAGGTGACAACACTCAAACAAAACTTCGTGCCAAATTTGATTTCATTTCACTCATGATAACGTGATTGATGTGCTTGACACCACTGCACACTTACTTTTTTCTGTGAGTCATAAATCTTCCTTTAATTAACAGAATCTCTAGTTTCTTTTCTTCTTATATATATTCTGCTTTGTTGTAGTAGATCAATTCACAGACTTCTCCATGTATGTTAAAAAAGCATGCCTCAAGCATAAAATGAGAAACTTCATGTATTTTAATATCCTTATATTTGTGCAGAATGACCTTTTACATTTTGCTATACTTACATCTTACATCATCTTACACCCTTCTGGTGTCATGAAACAAAACATCACATAGCATGGTAGTTTGCCAAGATTTCCTGTCTTTGACAGGTTTTTCAATCTCATAGAGGGATGTTATGCCCACTGAACTGGCCTCTCTTAACAGTGTCCTCTTTAGAGTTTCACATGGTCGACCTCTTTTTCTTCAGCCTGTTGTGTTTCACTTGATAGCTTGCTCTGATTGTTTCTTCTCGTCACATGACCGACATATGTCTATCTTCTTTTTCTGATCACCCATGAGACAGGTTGTTGTTCTTTGATCTGTCTTATCTCTGTGTTGTTCTTGAATTCGTTCCACTATATATAGAGTATTTTCCTTAGGCATTTGTTTTCGAAGGAGTCTGATTCCTTGTCCATTTCTTTAGTTGATTTCCAGCTGTTACATAAATGAGGGTGGACTGACTGCCCTTAAAATCAATAAAGGTTTCACTTTCTTCTGCATATGCTCTTTTGTCAGTCAAAATATGGAAAACTCAGCTGAAACATTATCGTTGTAAAGTAGACTGTTTTATCCTTCCCAGAGGATCTCTGAAAATGGTTAGTGTGGAGAATGGCTCTGATGATAATCTTACATCATCACATCAAGCAATTTTGCTGGAGAGTTCAAGATCACAGCAACTACAGAAGATCAAGACAGGTAAGTAATCATATAATAAAATACCTTTCTACCAACAAAATGCAGTTGAAGGTGAACAGTAAGGTTTTATTAAAGAAAGAAAAATCAGAGGAGAAGGAAAGAGGAAGAGAAATAAAAAGAAAGGCAACAGTCAAAAGTGTTATATCAGCTCAATATCTTCCCATGGCTTAACAGAAGAGACAAACATGAAATAAATATAAACATGGATGAGTCAGTATTTGTCAGAAGTCTAGTTCATTTCTTAGCTGATTTCCCACAAGATTTCAACCAAAAACATGTATGATGATATTCAGAAAAAAAAGTTCAAAGAGAAACTATTCATTTTCCTGCAGAAACATCAAAGAAGAATCAATGGTTTTGGTCAAGTCTTTTTTTCAGAAGAAACTACAGATGACATCAAGCATTTAGAACATTGCGTGAAGCTTTACAAAACATGACTTATTGCATTCTAATTAATATCAAAGCAGTGAAAAGTGTTTTATGTGTCTTGGAAGCAGTCAGATTGCACAAAGACATGGGTTAGATCAATCTTAATCTTAATCTGAGCACAGCCATTATTTTTGTAATAACCTCTTTGCAATATTGTTGAAATCACAGGTACAGTACCAGAATAACAGCAAAAGATGTTAAAAGCTTGGCTTTTTTTTACATATGGAAAAACAGGAACATACCAGCTGAAAGAAAAACTCTTGAACAATTGTTCAGAAATTTAGACACATATCTCCAAAAGAGCATGGATACCCCACATGAAGAACTCCTCTTGGGTAGATGAAAACTAGCTGAAGAAACTAGACAGCAAAAATTATGAAGTGGTAAAAGTAGTGAAATTTTTAAAAATGAAATGATAATCTAAAATACATTAATAGAGAGACCCAGCTAGAAAAAAAAAAATAAAGCAATTCCTTTGAGCCTTGATATGCTACAAAGAAATAACGCAAACAAAATTCTCAGAAATGTTCTACAAGTCGTTCTGATCTTCTAGGAACTTTCGTGATTTGCGGCTGTGATGTCTGGAACTGCTACAGATCAGAGAGCTGATTAATGTGGTTAGGTTGAAGACTCATAGTGGATCTAAGAAATAAGCTTCTCACAGATAACCTCCTCCATTGTAAGTACTGCTTCCCATAATCCAGGATGAAGAGACATATCATTAAGACCTTGGTTACGGTTCTTGGCTAGCTGTGGTCTGCTAGTCCTGACTAACGTGCCATCACTCTAGCGTGCAGTCGTCTTTGTTCCCATCTTTTCTGTGCAAAACAAGAATTATTATTTTTAATAAAATCTTCAGCTCCAGCAACACCAGAATCTCAGCACAGCAAGTCAAGCCCTCAGAACGCTCGCAAGAATCAGAGCCTGCAGTCACTGGGAATGAGCTTGGTAGGTCGTTTATTTCAAGCTTCTTAAGTTGTTTCGTTGTCTTTCTATTTCAGTCTTCTCGTTTTCTTTTATCCTTCCTTGACTAAGACACATGGAGCTGCTGATAGCAAGATATTTCCACTTTTTCTTTGGTGTCTCTTATGTCAGTGATTTTCTTTACCAGCATTTTATTTCTCAGACTTAATTAATTTTTTTTTTGCTACTTTTGTTGAATAATTCAAAAGAAGATGTGAATAAATAATTTTTCAGATTTGTGATTATGAATGTTTTTTCATCTTTTCTGATTTTCCAAGGATGAGAAGTCAACATTAGACAAGCCAACAGAGACTATGAGAAGACACAGCTTGATACCACCACTGTCTGCCAGCTCTGTCATGACCAGTAATGGCCCAACCATAAACAGCAGCAACAACCCAACAATATCAATTACCACTGAAGACCTTAGTCCAGATCGATCAAGACGACCTAGCACTCACAGCCTGGGACCTTTTTCTGTAAGTGGGCTAACTGATTTTCTCCAACGAGGCAGTATCTCTAGTGATCGGAACAGTGGCTTTTCAAGCCGGCGGCCGAGCATGATTGGTATTCTTCCTGTATCCCCAGCGGAGAGTAGACGGCCCAGCACGCATAGTGTAGGCATCTTGCCTATTTCCATGTTTGGTGAGGGTGGCGAAAAGCCTAGGAGACCTAGCACACATAGTCTAGGTGTGTTTCCATTTGGCTGCTTTGGGGAGGACAAGCCGGAGCGTCCACGAAGATGTAGCACACACAGCTTAGGCCCTCTAGTGGTACCCGTAAGTTTTCAATTATTGGACCTCCTCTTGCCCCAGTTCTTCCTTGTTTCTGGTTGGTGTTTCAGTTTTCACCAATCCCCAAGAAATGATATTCCAGTTCCCACGCATTGTGATTGCTTATACTTTTGATGGTTCAGCTTTGTTGGAACTTCAGTGCTGAAACATCAGAGTATGACAATTATTTTTCCATGTTGTTATCCACATATTGTGAAATTCTGTAGGTTTTAGTGAAAAACATGACCTCATTTGCATACAGTGAGCAAGCTTGATGTAAAACTCTAGAGTTACAGAAGTGATTTTGTACGCTGGAAATTTTGTATCATGACGTTGAAAGCCTATGTCAGACTGGACTGTAATGTTTTGAAAGCAACTTAACCAAAGAGCTCTGATAATCAGATAATTATGATTGAAAATTCTATGCACTTGGTGAATACTGAAAGTGATGACAGACTTGTGGCAGATGGAAGTGTTAAGAGAATGGACATAATAGTTGCTGCTGAAGTAAAATTCATTTTTAAAAAAACCGTACCGCATTTTCTTCTGAAGTGATAAAAACTTTCTGAAAAGGAGACAGATGTAAGGAAACTAAAATCATGTTATCAGCACAGTAGACAAAATGGATATTCAAATAAAAAAAAAAATTAACCAACTTTTTTTTCTGAAAGTTTTTAAGCAGTGGGTAAATTTTACTTTTTCAGGTACAATGAAAATAAAGTCATGTTCTCATATATCTTAATCATTTCCTGATTAACCATATACAAGTATTTCTGTAATAAGACTGCAGATCATGAAAAAATGATGAATAGAAGTGTTTACCCATGGTCTGTAAATTAAAATTTATAATATAGGAATTTATTTCACTTGTTATTATTTTAAAATGTCTGGATCTGATATTTTGAATTCTTGGCTGGCAAATTTATGTAGTTCTGAACTTCAATCTCATTAGAGCAAAAAATAAAAATACTGGCAGATTAATAGCCTGTCTTGGCAGAGGTTCCAATGAATGTTGTTGATGAGGATCTAGGACTTTGCTTCAGTTCTTTTCTTCAAATGTAACGACAATAAATTTTGTTCTGCTTGTCATCTGCTTACACTTATATCTGAAAACAGCAGCAGTGACACTGAGTGTAGGCATTTGACCCCTATGATTTGAGTCTGAAAAAAGTGAGGACTCAGATATTTTGCTTACGCTATAGAACTAAACGTTCTACAGAATCGAATTTTATTTTTATTAATTTCACTATCAATTTCCCACACAGATGGACAAAGAATTATTAAAATCAAATCTGCCCTTGTAGTTGTCAACTGCTTTTTTTTTTTTGTGTTGTACATAATTTTCCCACTCCTGTTTTTAATATTGTCTTCCATGTTGTACTAGCATATGTGTATATGCTAGTTTAGTGTAAAAACATAAAAAGCTGGCACTAAAAATATCGAAATAATATGTACAAGTATATGATATAATATTTTGCATATTTAATTCTGATTTTTAATCCTGTTCCACAGAGTAGAAATGAGCAATGTACAATAAAATACAATTCGTAAATTTCACTAGAATCACAAATTTACAGAAATTATCCTCTTTCATTTCAGATGAACATGGAAGTAATGTAGCATTTCTTTATAATGCATATTTATGACGGGATTGATATGTACAATATAAAGTAGAATAACTATAGTTTTTGTTTTTTTTTTCTTTTTGGGATCATAATAGAACTTGCTCAGTAGCTAGCTGACTATTATAAATTTTATTCTGTAAGTTTTGTAGGCAAATGCTTAAAATAATGAATTTTACTTAACCTGTTAAGATGTAACCTCAATTTTTGTTATTATTTTGCTTCATATTGATTTGGGGTATTATTTTATATAAACAAGTATGATTTTTTTTTATATAAGGATGTCAAATTATCCTTTAATCACAGTTAGATATATGTACATAATGTGCTTTAGTGTGCCTGAACTTGCAGGTGGATATTCTATTTTTTGTAGACTGGCATTTGGTCTCATGAACCAGCATATGTCATCATGAACTTGTGGAGTGAAAAAAACAAACCAATCATTTTCTCGGTGTACAGACATTTAACTGCTGAGCTGTCCACATTCTCCTTAATTTGGTGAATTTTTTAGTGGTCCAGTAGACAGATGAGTTACTTCATAAACATTGTTTTGGACACATTTCCTACTAAAATGGGCAAACTAATTGAACTATGAGTAATACTACTTTAGATACACTCACCAGTTCAAAACTGCCTGTATTCTGAATCCGAAAACTACAGAGGACATCAAGGTTCTTCACTATGGTATCAACTATCAAGAGCATTTAGCTTGCACCTGCAGGATGATCTACCACCACCACCAGCACTATCACCAGACACTGTTCCCAAAGACTGAAATCAGTCAGTCTAAGAGCATTTCAAAGTTAATGAAAGCACATTTGGTTGCTTCGTTTTTTAATTAAAATTCTAAACTTTCGTTTATGGGATCACAAACTGCTGAAAACAGAAACACAGCTTCCTTTTGGGTTTATGTTTATCATGAATATTATCAGCTATACAAGCTGCTGAAAACAGAAACACAGCCTCCTTTTGGGTTTATGTTTATCATGAATATTATCAGCTATTATTAGGGCAGAATTTTTACAATTTTAAGCTGTGTAACTCTGTGGTTTACAGAGATTCACTTTTTTAATGAGAAAGTAGCCTGCAATTCTTCTGTCCATTTAATGCATTTATTAGTCACTATTAGAATGCTCAATAAGCCACCAGTATATATACAATATACACAAATGTGGTACATACATGTACAGTGAGAGTCTTGCATCTTCATGTACTGTAATTATTGCACGCAGAAGTACATATACAGTGTCAAAGTGCTATTATTACCAGATATAGTTGCCTAACTAATAGAATTTAATGTCAGAATCAGCTTTGTGTTATCTTTCTATTCAACTTCACCAGCTTGGCCATTGTCTCATATATGTAAGACTGATATTCATGAAATGTTTGTTTTTCCTTAATACTCTGAAAGTTTGCATAGACTGTGCCTTATGTTCTCAACTTTCTGAGGCCAATGTCCATTCACAATAGTTAGGAGATCTATCTTCTTATATCTTATATCCTTCCCGTGCCATTAAACGTCATATAGGGCTCGCAAGGTAGTTCACCAATTTTTCCTGTCTTCAGCGAGTCTTTCAACCTCATCAAGTTTCATGCAGTCTGCCTCTTTTTCTTTGGCCTGTTGTGTTCCACTTGATAGCTTATTTTGAGATTCTCTGATCGTTTCTTCTTATCACGTGACCAACATATGTCCATCTCCTTTTCCTGATCACCCATGAGACTGGTTGTTGTTCAGTCATCTGTCTTACTTCTGCGTTGTTCTTGAATTCATTCCACTTGATGCTGAGTATTTTCCTTAGGCATTTGTTTTCAAAAAAGTCTAATTTCTTTAGTTGCTTTCCAGCTTTCGCATGCATAAATGAGGGTGGATATTACATTTGAATTGAATAGTCTTAACTTGGTTTTTGTGCTTATAACTTTTGAATTCCATATGTTCTCAAGATTCTTGAAGATCGATGCTGCTTTTGCAGTTCTGATTCTAACTTCCTTTCTAGTGTCACCATCCTAGTCTATGTAGCTGCCAAGGTATGCAAATTGATTGACTTCTTTAATATCTGTCCCTTCTACATGTATTTTTCCATTTTGATTAATGGGAATTTTCATAATTTTTGTTTTGTCCTTGTTAATTTCAAGTCCTATTTTGCTAGCCAGTGAAGACAGGCTATCTGTTTTTTTCTTGCATGGAATTCACATTGTTACTGATAAGAGTTATGTCATCAGCAAAATCAAGATCTTCTAGTTGGGTCTCATGTGCCCAGTCAATAACTGTGTTACCTGTGCAGCATTTGTTCATTATGAAGTCTATTGTAATCCCAAAAAGCAAAGGAGACAGCATACATCCTTGTTTCACACCTGTTTCAATCTGGAACCATTCACTCATCCCTTCTTCTGTCTTGACTGCACAAACATATCCATTGTAGAAGTCCTTAATGATGCTGACAATTTTAGATGTTATTCCATATAGACTTAAAATTCTCCATAATGAATCAGGAGATCTGTAGATGACATAAACTCCCAGAAATGAGTGGTATTCAAATTCATGGTCCTCTTGTTTTTTTGTACACCCAGTCCCTAAGCTGCCTAGATTATTATGAAAGAATGCATTTTTAATTTTAAAAACTTTCTATGCAGGAGAATTAGAGGGAGATAACCAGAACTTTTTTCTTTCTTACTATGTTTAGACAACATTGTTCTGAATGGTTCTTGTTTAACCCTGATAAAGCTGAGAATTTCTAAAAAAACGAAAGATCCAGATTCATGTTTCATACTTCATTTTTCTAAGTTTGGCAGAAATTTATTCATGAAGCTGAAATCAACATAGCTG
Organism: Achatina immaculata; assembly: GCA_009760885.1. Taxonomy (NCBI): domain Eukaryota; kingdom Metazoa; phylum Mollusca; class Gastropoda; order Stylommatophora; family Achatinidae; genus Lissachatina; species Lissachatina immaculata. The sequence continues at coordinate 37,436,412 of CM019705.1, read as the reverse complement.
AAAGGTCATAAAAACGAAACATAAAATAGAAAAAGGAGAAAATTTAAAAAAAAAGAAATAATTCAGATTAGTATTTAGAAAAACAAAATTTCTTGACATTACATGGAAAATACGAAGAAAACCATGCAGGAACATCACAGCAGTTTCAGAAGTTTGTGGAGGCCCTGTCCTGCTTGGGAGTCAGTGGCCTGTAGCTGACCAAGACCCTGCCCCCATCTCTCCGTTTGTACAATCCAGTAACAGGCCCAGCTTGGCTAATGGTGCAGGGATCACTATAGTCCCCATGGTGGTGGAATCTGCTAAAGAAGTACTGCATGCCCCCTGCTTTTTAGCTCCACCCAGGGCCTGAAAAAAAATAGCTGCCGTAACCCGCTCCCAGACCAATATAGCCCGCTCCCAGACCAATATAGCCCGCTCCCAGACCAATATAGTCCGTTCCCAGAACAATATAGCCTGCTCCCAGACCAATATAGCCTGCTCCCAGACCAATATAACCCACTCCTAGACCCGTATAGCCCGCTCCCAGACCAGTATAGCCCGCTCCCAGACCAGTATAGCCCGCTCCCAGACCATCACGATGCTTTGCCTCAACACCTTCACAGCATCTGCTGCAAAGAACACCAGCTTGCAGTTCCAGGGAGACAGAAGACAAGACAAGATATAACTGGTTTTTTTTTTTCTTCTTTTATTTCTTAAACCAACCAATGTCTCTCTTAAGTTATAGAGACATTAAATGAGAGGTGCAGTCATTTTCTGGACAAATAAATGATCTTTTTTAAAGGTTTATTCTTCTGTGAAGAAAGTGTAAGCTATTCACAATTTCTTCAACCTAGTTATTTTTATGAACTCTGTAAATTATCTTGAAGTGATGTTTAACAAAATGAAATTATGGTGAAATGAAATTATAGATGGTGTTCTTGCTGTGTACGATGTATTTTAAAACTAAAACAAACTGTTACTAAAGCCGTGAACATGGATGTTTATAGCTTCATATTGAAGATTTAGATTAAATAATTTATAGAGCATTTGAAGTTAAAGTTAATATTTAAGAAAATGATTTTTTAAAAAAAAACAACTCTCAGTCCAGACCATTTTAATGGAAGTTCAGTGAAAGCCTTACTAAAACAATAAAACAAATCACTACAGAAAAACAAATAAAGCAGTTACTGAAGGCTCCAATGATGTTATCTCTCAAAGAAGTATAAGCATGACCTGGATGACTACATAAGTGGAATGAAGTGAAATGAAACAGTAGGATGCAGAGAAGCTATTATTTACAAACATTATGTAAGAATTTTATTCAGCATGCCATTTAAAAATTTAAAAAAAAAACTGAGCAATAATCAATGGAAAATATATGAAATAAAGTTATCAAAAGAAGATATTGGGCAGCATGGCATGAATAAGTGGCAAAAACATATTTAATATACAACACCAGAGACTGGAGGTCACAAGAGGACATGTCTCTTAAACAAATCTGTATGACTCTTAATAAATTAATATTAATTATTTGAAAACAGTCAACCAAAGAATTTAATCACTTTTTAAAAAAAAACCCCAAACAAATTATAACAGGAATTGTATTCTGGTCCCAGAGTTAGTATTCTAAAGGTCTCATTGTCTCAACCTGAGCTGAGCAATCAACAAAGAAATATTATATTCATTTCAAAGAAAAGTAATATTTCCTTACATGATAACTTTTGAAGAAAGTCTTTTACAATAAGTGTCATATTATTCTAATGTTACACTTCACAGACAGAAGAAAATGACACGTTGCACATCACAAATATAATAAATTTACACTAATGTTACACTACACACTTAGTAGAAAGTAACACTAATGTTAAACTTCACAAATATAAAATTACACTAATGTTACACTTCTTCCTACATCTGACATCCTTCCCATGCTGCTAAACATCACATAGAGCTCGCATTGTAGTTTGCCAAGATTTCTTGTTTTCAGCAAGCTTTTCAGCCTCATCAAGGGATGTTATTCCCACTAAACCAGCCTCTCTTAACAATGTCCTCTTAGAGTTTCATGTGGTCGACCTCCTTTTCCTCAGCCTGTTGTGTTCCATTCGATAGCTTGTTTTGGGATTCTCTGACTGTTTCTTCTCAGCACATGATTGACATGTCCATCTTCTTTTTTCTGATCACCTATGAGACAGGTTGTTGTTTGCTCATCTGTCTTATCTCTGCATTGTTCTTGAATTTGTTCCACTTTATACTGAGTATTTTCCTTAGGCATTTGTTTTCAAAAGAGTCTAACTTCTTGTCTATTTCTTTAGTTGTTTTCCAGCTTTCACATGCATAATTGAAGGTGGATATTACATTTGAATTGAGTAATCTTAACTTGGTTTTTGTGCTAATAACTTTTAAATGCCATATGTTCTCAAGAGTCTTGAAAGTCAATGCTGCTTTTGCAATTTGATTTCTAACTTCCATTTTGGTGTCACCATCCTGGTCTATGTAGCTGCCGAGATAAACAAATTGGTTTTGTTACGGAAATTCGCAATAAAATCAATGTTACACTTCATAAATATAATAAAATTACACTAATGCCACACTGAGAAATTTAATAAAATTACACTAATGTTACACTTCACAATTAGAAGAAAATTACATTAATGTAGTATTTCACAAATGTGAGTAGAAGAAAATTACTGAACATGTGATGTCACACATTCTTCACTTAAATCACTATTACTGAAAGAGTTCTTGTTTTGGTTTCTCAGGATCTAGACCGAAGAGGAAGCCGTGGAAGTATTTTCGGCACACTTGGCATTGGAGACTTTGTGGGTGGCAGCAGTGGTTCATCCCATGCCCAGAGACGTCCAAGTTTCCAAGCTTTTGGTGAAAGTGTTGTGCGTAATTTTATATTCATTATTATATTCATAACTCAGAAGTTTCAAATTTGAAATTGATTTTCACTCACAACTCCTGCTTGTAATATCATCTAGCAGTTATCTGAGTTTTTCTTTTGTTTTTACAATTCTACTGTCAATGAAAAAGACTTTTTGTTAGAAATATTGGTTGTTCTATTTTCTTTTTCTCCCTTTTTATTTATTATATGATATTTATCCATTTTGTAAACTCTACTTTACAGTTTGAATTCATGGTACCAGTTTTACTGGTAAATGTAAATTGACATTGGTCAATCATAAGTTTTATCATAATTAAGCCTGCATTGTTTCTGAATATAATACTATGTTGCAATCCAGTATCTTTGATGACTGTGGGATGTCTTCTCCTTGGTAGTCTTTCTTTAAGCAGCTAGTCTTTTGCCTCATCTAGATGTGAATGCTAAGGAGCTTCCATGGCTTTGGTGATTCAAATATCATTGCATGTTGGTGATCTGTGTTGTGCTCCTTGTCAGTTTGTCCATTGACCTTGTTGAGCTGATGGAGCTGCTCTACACCCACTATGTACTCCTCATGCTTTTTTTCATTGATGATAACATCAATTTGCTTTTTTTTAATATATTTGATCACTATTTGATATTATTATGACCAGACCTCCACCTTTTAGTTTTAGTTATGTCTTACTGCTTGTTTTGGCTCAAGGACTTCCATGATCTCACCTATTCCATCATTTTTATTTTTTAAGTAAGATTTGACAAAATCACTAGCACTGCAGTCACTTGGACAGTTTCAGACTTAGGATGTGGGATCAAATCCTACCCATCACTTCATTTTCTTTTTATTATTCTTGATGGTGCTATGGAGTATATGAGTTGTGATGAGATCGTAGACCAAGATCAGAGCACTTATGTACTTGTCTGGCTTCCAGTAATGATAACACTTTAACATTTTAACACTTTAACCTTTTAACATTTTAACACTTTAACATTTTAACACTTTAACATTTTAACACTTTAACATTTTAACATTTTTCCCCATCATTTTTACATTCAGTTCAAGTCAAGTTTTTAATGTGCACTTAAAGTGATATGTTGTTTGTGTTTCAGATGCAACTTTTTAGCAACAAATGATCCTGCACAACAAGCTTCAAGTCTGATGATTATATCTTACAGTTGACAGACCTGGAATTTCTTCTTTGCTGTTTGGAAATCATGCAATCGTTCATATGGAGCAACATAATAAAATACAACAGTTTATCTAATGCTCATAAAATTTCAAATATTTTCTGTCGGTATTTACATGTATATTATTATATTTTTTTCCCTACAGTCATTTTTTTTTTTTTATAAATCTGAACTTGAGTGCATACCACTGAAGGAAATTGCTCAAATTTATTAACAAAATTTAAAAAAAACTAACAAACTGAAACAGGGTTTGAAGGGAAACTCAATAATCAGTTAAGTAAAACTTCTAATGATGTATTGTGGATGCAAATTATTCATGTTAATTTGCAGTTCACAAGCAAATGTTTTAAACCCAGTGTCAGAATGCCTAGAGATTTCTGTTCACCCTCGTAAGAAATGAGATGAGGAATCTTAAGGTCTTCTGCTAGTAGTAATTTTCAGAATGCTGTTACCCTTACCAGTGTTTGATATTGTCTGTATATTTGCTATGTGTATATTGTATCAACAATATCAATGTTTGTCATATGTGTTCATGTACACCAACCGCCTCACTCCTAGTATTCCCTTCCAAAGGGTTCTCCTTTGTCCACTTCACAAGTAAGTAAAGTGCTACAATAATTGTTTCTTTCTCTGTGGCTGATTACATTTTTGTGTTTACCATATTTACATTTTTGCATCAGACTGAAAGAGAATTTAATGAGTTAAAATCATTATATTTGTTGTCAATGTTACATTTTATTGGTTTCTATTTCTTATACAAGAGAAGATGTCTGGTTGCCACAGGTCTAGTACAAGAATGCTACAGGTGAAGTGACACTGATATGAACCAGCTTAAAATAGTAACAGAATCCTGGTGAAAAAAAAAAAAAAGCAGTAATGTGGCTAATGGAGGATATGTTTTCAGTTATTGCTGCTGTTACTGCAGACATTGTCTGTCATGAAAACTTATTGGAATCTCTTCTTGCATGGAAGATGTCCAGCACAGTCTGTATCTACAAATCTGTATAGAATAACCTATTTAACATTCATGTTGGCTTGGCCTAGATCAGTGGTTCTCAACATATGAAGCACTGACCTGGAATTGGGGAAATTCAGGAGATGGCGAGGAAAAAAAAAAAAGAGGAGGGGAGGTAATCAGAACCAACAGAGTGAAAAATGTTTTGGAGAGTTTGGAGATGTGATAAGAGGAGGTAAGGATAGAATCACTGGTCAAAATGGATGTCGTTTGATTTCATCTTATTTCATGTTCTGTTTTCGGCAGAAATTTTCTGACTAGCAATCACTTACTGCACAATTTCAACTGTCTTTCTCATCATGTCATATTGAAGAATTTATGAATAGTGCCGGGCACTGCTAAATAAGAAGCCCAGTTGCTCATGAATAAATAAACCAAGAAAATGTATGAAGGATTAAAGTACCGAGATAAAGATGTCAAAACATTGGTTTAAAAATATGTTGAACATTGAAAAAAGGAAGCATCATACTGCCACAGATGCACCTAGGTTACGGCGTTACTGCCCAGATTTCCCTTGACCTGTTTGCACATGGCAGTCTGATTAGTGCTTGTGACATATGGTCAAGGCTGAACATTCATCAGTCAGTAATTAAAATGAGGATGAAACTGAAAAACAGAAGATGCAAGTCCAGTGAGATTGATCCTCACAGTACAAATATAGCTTGTCGTTACTGTGGCCAGTTATACCAAACAAGCAGTGACAGAATCTGCCATAACAAGGGGCTGATCAGCAAAATTGTGCTTAATAACTTCCCCCAGAACAACTAACATTCTCTTGCTTTGAAGCCATCCTTTAAGATAATGGTTCTTGAACTTTTTTGGGGCTGTGGCTCCTCTTTCTGAACAGTGGTAGACCCCCATAAAAAATAGAACAATAAATAGAAGCAGATGATGCTATGATTTTTATAATCAAATAATTCTATTTATTATGCTGGGGACCTCTAAAAATCCCTCCATGGACAGCAGGTTGAGAACCACTGCTTTAAGATGAGTCTTATATATGAGACTGTATTGAAATAGACAAGAAAACAAACTTTTTAGAAAAGATTACTTTCTTATTACTAAACTTTTCAGTGATTGTAGGTGTCAGGTGTGAAGAGCAGGGGGCCAGGTCACTTGATTCAGTTTGTGGTACAGCACAAGAACGGAGGATGTTTCATGGGGTCAGGTTGACTCGGTGTCCAGAAGAGCAAGAAAGCTCCATCTGTTTTACATCTTTATCAGCTTCTAGCCAGATGAGAAAGCAGCTTAGTCACGACAATTGTATCCTCGTGTCAGAAGCAAGAAAAGTCATTTAGTTATAACATACAATAAACATCAAACATGAACTCTGTGATCTAAGCCTTACCTTTTGCTCTCATTAACAAAAAAAACAGAAAAAAAGGATAAGACAAATGACTGCTGGATGTTGGATCAAGTGAAGATTAGCACAGACAGTTCCACAGGAATACAGCTTGAGTATGAAAGCCAGCTCAGAAACCGCCCCCCCCCCCTTCCAATAAGTTCTGACCTACAGGACTATATGATACCACTATTATAAGTCTGACAAGCCAGTAGTTGTTATTTTACTGAACAAGTAAACAATAGAGAGGAGAACATGGATGAATCCATGTGATAAATGAACAGAAATTACATAGTAACACACCCATAAGAATCAAGTAAGTGAGAATAAAGACATTACTGCTCCATGGTTCATGCAGAGACTGCAAGAAAAACATACAAAAATGAAATTCGTGAAATAAGATAAAAATTTCAGCCTTTGAAATACCTTACTGTCGGTAAAGAAGTAAAAAAATGCATCATGACTGAACTACTATTGAGTGTAGAGAAAAAGGTAGAAAATATTACATGAGGTTACACACTTACAAATTCAAGTTTCACTCACTTGAGTATCTCACTATTGGCAAAAGGGCAAAAATATGTACTCATATGTATTAATATGTATTAGCTGCAGGACAAAACCAGAAAACACCGCATGGAAAGATTATGTGTTGTCTCAAGTGCATAAAATAATCATTTCATTGTAACTAAATGGAAATGTAAAAAAACCCAACTCATTTATTCAGAGAAAAAGACAATGCGATAATGGCTGCAGCAGTTATAAGCAAAGAAATTACAGTATTTTAGTACTCTTTTAGACGTTGTTAATAGTTTATATTAACTAGGAGCTGTTTCAATACAGCAATGGACAGATATATTTGTATCATGTGAAAGCAAAATTATTGGTTCTACTTTGACCGCTAGTAGCCTAGACAAGAGATGTTGGAATTATGCAGTAAGAATATGTGGTTCATTATTAACAGTTCTCATCAACATTAAAAAAAAAACTGCATGTGAACTTAGTGACAATCCTTACAGAGAATTGGTTTCATCTTAGTTTTGCACATGCCACAATCCAGACAATCATTACAGGTAATTGGCTTCATATTAGCATTTGAATGCCACAACCCTGACAATCATTACAGATAACTGGCTTCACTTTAGCTTGTCTGTGAAAGAGAAAGAAGGTGAAGTAAACCAAGATGGACATTTGCCACTGTCCAAATGCTGAAATTGGTGCCAAATAAAGACAAAATGAATCACTGAAGCAACAAATATTGAAATCTCCATTTAATTTTAGAAATATTTGTTTAATAATATACATTTAAAGCTTTATTAAACTCAGGGGGGTAAATGATTTGCAACAATCCAGTACAAACAGTACAAAATCTAGCAGTGTGAAATCATTGAAGAATCATGGAAAAAGTTTGATAAACTAATATTGACTAGTCTAACTAGTCAGTGTGATGTTCAAACAGATCTTTTAAACAACAAAGCCACAGCTTAAAGAAAAAAAATAATCCAAATCAAAAAAGTCATCCAAATTAATCAAATGAAATAGAATTTGAGTAGAATATCTTCCTGGTATCAAAGAAAAACAAACCCATTTATTGTATTTAGTTAAAGGATCAGAAACAGCAGTTTGATTTGTAACTCTTTCCTGCCGTGAACTTTGTAGATGGCTTTTAAAAAAGTTGCAAATAATACAACTGCCTCTGTATAATTTTATTCTGTTTTTTTTTTTAAGTTAGACATATCCATCTTGTCCTTCCTTTTCTAGTAAAAACATAAATGTATTTTATTATAAGGTTGTTTATGTTGAGACTTTTGTTCCTATAGTATAAGGATAAAAAAAATTAAGCAAAGATTATTTTGAAATGCATTGTGGTGAAAATCTGACTAAAATACACAAAAGTATGAGGTGAATTTTATAGAAATGTGTTGGTAAAACATTCTGGCTAGTGAGAACATCTCCTATGGTACGAAAATCTTTCATGTCACAAATTTTAAAAGTAAATTTTAGTTTTCATAATGACAAGATAAAATTTGAAGAATATGTGAATGAACTATTTAATGTGCGAGAAACATTCACTGGTAAGCCACAAAAGTCACATTCAGCTGGAAATTATTGAGTAAGATGTAGAACAACATGTGGTGGCAGCTAAACAAAAGGTACACACTTAAGGTAGGAAAGGCTGACGATGACTAAATGAATATTTAACTACTAACCTACTATACAATACCCATGACACGGAAACAATTGTTTTTGGAATAAAAAAAATTGCTGCCATTATGTTTTACTAGGAAATGACAGAAAGCCTATTTTTATCATTACAAGTAGTTTTAAAAAAACTATGAATTCTTAACCTACAGAAGAAAACTACAGGTCTTTATTTTCTTTTAAGCCATTAAAATGTCTCATAGTAAATTAAGAGTTAATGGAGACTGAAACTGAGGAGGAACATAGCCATAGGAAACTGTCCGCTCATGCAGAGGTAGTCGCTTTGTCCTCTATCTTTGTGTTTCTGTCAGGCCAGATGTAAAACTGGATGCCTGATACACGTGTTAGGCAGCCTCAGAAACTGATGAATGCCAGACTACAAAGTGGGGCACTCGAGCATACATTACTGACAGTCCATTAGGAGAGACACAGGTGCTCATGTGAAAACATCTGTTCAGTTTGTATGGGAATGAACAAGAATGCTGGTGAATGCAAGGAAGAAAACAAATCCAGCAATAGCAGAGAAAGAAGGGAATGAGAAGACCATACTGTGAGCTATCATTAGCAGTGAAATTTGATGTGGAACATTACTTGACCCACTGGTAGAAGGTGAGAATGAGAAGACCATACTGTGAGCTATCATTAGCAGTGAAATTTGATGTGGAACATTACTTGACCCACTGGTAGAAGGTGAGAATGAGAAGACCTTACTGTGAGCAATTATTATCAGTGAAATTTGATGTGGAACATTACTTGACCCACTGGTAGAAGGTGAGAATGAGAAGATCATACTGTGAGCTATCATTAGCAGTGAAATTTGATATGGAACATTACCTGACCCACTGATAGAAGGAGAGAGAATCAAACAAGCTGCCCTGCACCTTTCATTATCTAACCTCCATGTCCAAAAGATCTTCATGGTAAAGATCATGATCAGAGCAATATGTATGTTAACTTTTAAAAGAATGATACATGTGATAAAGCTTTTCAAGGAAGTGATACATACATTAAGGCTTTTCAAGGAAGTGATATATATATATTAAAGCTTTCCAAGGAAGTGATACATATATTAAAGCTTTCCAAGGAAGTGATACATACATTAAGGCTTTCCAAGGAAGTGATACATCCATTAAAGCTTTCCAAGGAAGTGATACATACATCGAAGCTTTCCAAGGAAGTGATACATACATCAAAGCTTTTCAAGGAAGTGACACATACACCAAAGCTTTTCAAGGAAATGATACATGCTTTGACATGAAGCACATTTAATTAATTCACCATGCACAAATCAATTTTTTAACATGATGCCTTTGTTGTAGTGTAGAAAATCTAGTTTATTAAAAGATTAGTTCCCTTCTTTCCCTTACGTAAGTGTCAGTTGTTCTTTGGTTCACTAAGTATTATTATTTATGAATGCACTTATAAGTGTGTGGTCACACAATTATGAACAATTGGTTCATACATAATATTGTATCACTGCATACCAGTGTCCTTACCGGGGCAATATATAAAACTCCACAATATTCTAGCTGTAGGGGTGTCCTCACTGTTGTTGTAACTGTTATTCTTGTTGTGTCTGCTGTTGTTTATATGTGGTATTTATTTTATCATGAACTCAGACATACAGTTTTGCTGATCCCTGTAAAAAACTGAGACTGTTATACGCAAGCTTGACATAGCATCTGTCTCTTTATGTATGTATGTGAATGTGTGTAGTAAACAGAATGAGAGGATGCATAATGTGACAATTTTCATCTTAAGGATGTCCTTTTGGTAAATATTTTTGTATTCTGAGAAGTACTTCATCTATTTATGTCAGTTTTAGATGTTAAAATTTATAGATTCTGATGATATCCATATTTTTGTACATAAATAAAAATGTAATTTTTAATAGAAAATTTCCGCATACTTTTAGCCTAGCTGATAGCACTGCTGACTCTTTGATTGGTTAGGTTTTTTTTTTTCATTTAGGCTAATGCTTTTAAACTGGCCAGGCCTCTTTTTTTTTGTCCATGAATGAACAAAGATTTTTTTTTTCATCCAGTTTTATCAAAGGGCACATCAGAGGTCAACTTGTTTTGTTATTCTTTCTGTATTCTTTGTTTGCATTAATACTTTGTAACATAAAAATTTAAAAACAAACTAACAAAAAAAAATTAAGTACCGTTGCGTTTGTTTATCACTTTCTGTTAAAAAAAAAAAAACTAGTTGTGAAGGCTGTGACTGTATGTAAAGAAGATATAATTTGTAAATATGTGAAATACTTTTATCCACACATAAAAAAAAAAAACAGGAAAAAAAATTTTTTAATACTGTATGTTGGTCATATGCTGGTTGTATGTTGGTCATATGCTGGTTGTATGTTGGTCATATGCTGGTTGTATGTTGGTCGTATGATGGTTGTATGCTGAAACATAGCTTTCAGAGCCATGAGTGACTGCATTACTCATATAACATTAGTGTTATATATGATAAATGTTTTTTACGATGGGAATAATTTACCAGTAAGCGTACGTGATGTTACTGCTAGCGCAAATTACTTGTGTTCAAGCCTCACCTCAGCTCACTACCCGAATTTTAAATTTATGCGTAAATTATCCCTTGTATATTGTATACACATTTTGGATTTAGACACTTTTTCCTACCGAAATGTTTCCTTTAGATGCATGTTGGTAAAAAAAAAGAACCTATTTTATATTTTAAAGATATCTGTTGACTTCCTTAATTCCTCATACATGTTTCACGTTTGGTCTTTTGTTGGAAACTTCCATGTCTGACAGTGAAGTCTTGTGTTTTTGTGTTTATCTGAAGGCTATAGCTTCAGCCAGAAATGCAGATGAAACCACTGGCAACAATTATTGAGGAAAGACGCTGGCGATGGCTGGGACATGTGCTTCGAATGACTGACAACTCACTACCAAAAATAGCACTAAGATGGACACCACAGGGGAGCAGAAGTAAGGGTAGACCAAAAGAGACATGGAGAAGAACAACAGAAAGGATGTTGAGCAATAGAGGGCTCACCTGGGCAAGAGCAGAAAAAAAGGCGAAGGACAGGCATTTGTGGAAAACCCTTGCGGAAGCCCCATGTGCCCTGGGCACTTAAGGTTCAGAGAGAGAGATAGCTTCAACATTTTTCTAAAAACTGAAACTGAGGTCCAGCATCAATATATTTTGTTCTTGTGTTAGTTCCAAATACTGAACAACTGAGTATCATGGTCTACTTACCTACAGCAATAACTGTACTGGCAGATGACGATGATGGTTAGTTATTTCAATGTTTCTCATTTACAATGGTTAAAGACACTTAAACAAGAATATGAGAAGCAAAAGAGCTAAGTGTTTAATTTGTTTTTAATCTATATTTTGTGTTTTTATCAGTGTGTTGTTTTTGTATGTGATCATGGACAAAGGCTTTTGCCGAAATATTGGATTGTTGTATGTTCTTTGTTTATACATGCTCATCTTGCTTTCTACCATTCTTAGCTCTTTTTGGTATTCTCGTAAGAAAGATTGACACAGAATCCGCCGAGATATGCGTAGGTAAGCACACAGTGGAAGCAAACGATTAACTGAGAAATGAGACAAAATGACGACGGTACCAGGTGACAACATGGCGTCATGCCCCAAGTTGCCCTAGCTTGCTCCTCATCTGATACCTACGCCCTTAACAAAAACCGCCCAGATGGCACAATAATAGAAGTGAAAAAAAAACCAATATGTGGAGGGGTGGATAAATGAAAGTTCAGAATGAAAACAGATCACTGAGTTGAACAAACCTGCCCACTTAGGATGCCTGGACAAGGAATCTATCAAAGCCCTTCAGCGGGTGGAGAAGAAGGATAGGAAGAGCTGAAAAATGAACCTTGAAAATGCCCACGCCCAAAACATAAGAAAATGCAGCGAAGTGGTTAGGGCTAAGACAATAATGCATCAACAGCAGAAACAGAAAGAAGTAACAAACAGGTAGAAATGTAAAGTAGCTCAATTAAAACTAAATGTATTGTTAATTACAGCTGAGTGTAGGCAGCCATCTTGGAAAATAAGGCCTTGTTCCAGAACTTTCTAAGATCATTCACAAGAAGAACAAGAGCGGGTTGCAGTGATAGAAATGTCCCGTTCTCTTCGATGGTCTCCTTGAGGGAAGTACTTGGCACCAGAGTCTCTGCCTTCTTGTATATGTCATTTCTCTTGTCATGCTAGAGGGCACTTATGCTTCCCAATATGAAGTCTTTCGCAAAATTACGTCACGTTGTCACACGCACACCCGCACACACACACACACGCAGTCTCTTTGCACTTGTGTCTTTTTTTACTTTCCTTACGAGGAACTTCTCGTCAGGTGGCATGGTCTTTCGCCATTTCTTCTTGGCTGTCAAGGCTGATGGGAACATTTCTCTTGGACACCATAGTGAAAAGTGTTTCTGTTAAGAATATGAAATGTGACAGATTTAATGACAGGTTATTTGGGCTGCAGACCCGAGGTGTCTGACTCTGGACTCAAAGTCCGAGTCATTTTGAACACTTCACTTTAGCTGGACACGAGAGGCGAATAATGGCGGCTCGCGATTTTGAAGCATTAGCTTGAAACTTTGACTTCAAAGACTTGATTATGCCACTGGAGTTGAACAAATCAAGTTCGAATAAAATCACTTCGAAAAATCGATCGGGGTTCGACTGGGCAGATGACGAGTAGCGACTCGAATTCGACTTGAAACCTGAAAGTAAGCGACTTGAGACTTGCTGTGAAGGAGCCGAATACAGCCTCTAGCAAAAGAGTTCCGGTGTTAATCAATGGTCGGTTCGTAAGCTACAAGGAATGCATCCTCAATAAACACAAGCTGTGCGGTTCAAAGGAGTGACATACTGAAGGAGTGATACAACAAAGGAGTGACATACTGAAGGAGTGATACAACAAAGGGGTGACATACTGAAGGAGTGATACAACAAAGGGGTGACATATCGAAGGGGTGATACAACAATGGAGTGACATATTTTGTTTTAATCTAGATGGTAGATGATCATATAGTTACAGTTCGCTTAATCGGGTTCATTACTTGGAAAATGTTTTGCGTCGTCACTGAGATAAGGTTTAAGGTTAGGGTTAAAGGCTGGGGTTTATGGCCAGGGTTTCAATGATAAACGAGTTTATAAAAGAAGACAAAGATAAAGAAAATTGTACAACTTTAGATTTTTCGGCTGGAAATATTCCTTAAATATATAACTGTCACTCCTTCATTACGTAAGTCCTCTAATACAGTATTTATGTCAGTCCTTCATCATGTCACTCCTTCGTCATGTCATTCCTTCGCCACGTCACTCCTTTGATAGACAGCCCTTCCTCAGTATGGCTTCAGCTGGGTTTTTTCGGCTCTAAGTAGCAGCATATTAATCGATCAGTCATAAAACCATCAGAGAATGAATTTGTCAGTCATACAACCGTGAGAGAATGAACCAGTCAGACATATAACAGTGAGAGAATGAACCAGTCATTCATATAACCATGAGGGAATGAACCAGTCAGTCATATAACCGTGAGAGAATGAACCAGTCAGTCATATAACAGTGAAGGAATGAACCAGTCAGTCATATAACTGTGAAGGAATGAACCAGTCATTCATATAACCATGAGAGAATGAACCAGTCAGTCATATAACCGTGAAGGAATGAACCAGTCATTCATATAACCATGAGAGAATGAACCAGTCATTCATATAACCGTGAAGGAATGAACCAGTCATTCATATAACCATGAGAGAATGAACCAGTCAGTCATATAACCATGAGAGAATGAACCAGTCAGACATATAACCATGAGAGAATGAACCAGTCAGACATATAACCATGAGAGAATGAACCAGTCAGACATATAACCATGAGAGAATGATCCAGTCAGACATATAACCATGAGAGAATGAACCAGTCAGACATATAACCATGAGAGAATGAACCAGTCAGACATATAACCATGAGAGAATGAACCAGTCAGACATATAACCGTGAGAGAATGAACCAGTCAGACATATAACCGTGAGAGAATGAACCAGTCAGACATATAACCATGAGAGAATGAACCAGTCAGACATATAACCATGAGAGAATGAACCAGTCAGACATATAACCATGAGAGAATGAACCAGTCAGACATATAACCATGAGAGAATGAACCAGTCAGACATATAACCATGAGAGAATGAACCAGTCAGACATATAACCGTGAGAGAATGAACCAGTCATCGTTGATGTCTTTGATAGCTTACTATGAGACGGCAGAAAAGCAAACTCCTAAAGAGAGTCGTTTGCAGGTTTAAGAATTAAACTGCATTCTTAAATTTTTATTCTGGGAATGTACCTGCATAGACTTGCATGTACCTGCATAGACCTGCATGTACTTGCATAGATCTGCATAGACCTGCATGTACCTGCATAGACCTGCATGTACTTGCATAGATCTGCATAGACCTGCATGTACTTGCATAGACATGCATGATCTATTAAGCTTGATAGCGTTACTTTTGAGGTACTGGTAAAATTCCCGTTTCCATGTCATCAAGGCATACTAAGGATACGGTGTCAGTCAGTCATTTGTATGTCCCTTGCGGAACTGTGCCTCCCTAACAGCTCTCTTGTAGGCCTCTCGGTTGTAAGCAACATTCCCTGCTGCTGATGCATCCATTTGAAGATCATGAACGATGTCTTGCAGCCGTCTTCGCCTTAGTCTTCCTCTCTTTCTTTTTTCCCCATTATGTACCCTTCCAAGACGGTCTTCTCTAAATTCTCATGACGTTTAATGTGTCCAAAATATTTAAGTTTTCTCTGTTTAATCTTCTTTACTAGCCCACCTTCTCTGTTTCATCATTTTTACAAGCCAGTCTTCTTCAGTATTAAGTTACTGTAGTATGGATATATGTGTGTGTCCATGATATTTGAAGAACTCTTCTGTAGCATTTACATTCAAAGGCATTTACGTGTTTCTCGGCTGTTTTGTTAAGTGGTCTGGTTCTGAACGTGTATCTGTGTGGACTTTTTTTTTTTGCTGTGTTATTTCTTCGAGGAACATATGAACGTTACAGTTGTACTGCAGTTGTAAGTATGAATGGACTCGCCACATGGCAGGGGTAACCTGCCGGCAGTCGGATATACTGTTATTTTCATCAACATTATCATCCTTCCATCAAAAAATGTCCCAAGTCACCGTTACCCAGGATTTACTTGACTATCTGTACCAGTTGTCATCAACGTGAGGTTTTGAAGAGCCTGGATGAGAAGTATGTCTGGAACAGTGTTTAATTAATCCAGCAAGTGAGAGTGAGAGCTGGAATTCTGTGTAAAACTAGTCCAGTAACCTCAGCTCACGAAGATCAAGATGAAAGTCTACCCTGTTATTCACGTCCGTAACTTGATCACTGCGATACAATACGGCCTAAGTAATGCCCGAACTACACACGGAAAAAAGACAACCACCAATCCTACTATAATCGTCTCACAGGCACATAGTTGCTATGGTATAGATGCATGCCCTTTAAAATATTATTTTTGTAGTTCTGTCTGTTCTTCTCCACAACTTCTTTAGTTGTTTTACTTTCTGAACAGGGATAGATGTCCTCCTTTTAATTTCCCTCATTGTATCTCCATTATTAGTTAGTAATGCTCAAAACTCTCCACCTCTTCCAATTTTTCCTCATTTTCAGCTGCCTTATTTGTTTTGTCGGTTGTCATCGATTTAATTTTCTTGGCATTAAGATAAAGGTTTTGCTCTTCACTGTTCTTACGGACTGACATAATTAGTTTTTCTGGTGTTAGGCTCGAATTTTCCAAGACCTACGGCATATATATATATATATATATATATATATATATATATATATATATATATGCAATTAACATGCAGTTAATATGCAGTTAATATATGCAATTAACACAGAAGAAAGATTGAGCAAATAGTTCGAGATTGAAAAAGGCGTGAAATAAGGATGTATCCATCTCCTTTGCTATTTGGTGTAGTAGCCATCCACTTATTAATGAAAAAAAAATGTTGTACAGTAAATACAGACATTGAATGTGTACTTGCAACTCAGCTAGAAGACCTTAATTTTGTGGATGAATGATGTAACACTTATTAACGGAAATGTAGAAATGAAAGAAAAACAAAAACAGATGCCTACAATCAATGGCTAGCAAAACAGGACTTCAGATCAACAAGGAAAAGACAAAAGTAATGAAGAATTTAGTCGCGCAAGAGAAAAAAAGGCAGATCTGGAAGGGATGGACATATGAGATGTAGATCATTTTTTATATCTCGGAAGTTACATAGATAGGGAAGGAGACACAATGAAAATTTAGAACCAGAATATCAAAAGCAGCACTGGCCATTTACAATCTTGAGAATACATGGAAATCAAAACTTCTAAGCGCAAGAACAAAGCTTAAGATGTTCATCTCAGACGTAACACTCATCCTTATGTAAGCATGAGACAGCTGGAAAACCACAGAAATAGACAGCAAATTCGGACAACTTTGAAAACAAATCTCCCCATATACAACAGAAGGAATTCAAGACAAAGCAGAGATAAAGAGAAATGAGCATGCAGCAAACAGTCTCAGCAGTGATCAAGAAAAGAAGGTGGGTCTATGTGGGCCACGTGATGAGGAGAAACAATCAGCGAATCCCGAAGAAAGCCATTAAGTGGGAAACATCTGGGAAAAGAAGAAAAAAAAAGAGAGATCGACTCCAGAGATCTTAAATAGAGCACTGACAAAAAAGAGAGGCTAAGATGATCGGCATCAAATCCCTTTATGAGATTGAGAAGCTCGGAGAGAATAGAGGCTCGTGGCGAGACACTGAGAGCCCTGTGTGACGCTTGACAACACGGGAAGCATGTAAGATGTAAGGTCCGAAAAAACAAGTCTCAGTTTTATGGGTCGGCCTGGTTGGCTGAGTGGTTAGACTCTCGGTTTACTAATCCGGTGGTACTGGGTTCAGTCCCAGCAGTGGGACCTTTATCTGGTACACACCAGAAAGGCCCCGGGGCTCACCCAGCCTCTAAAAATGGGCGCCAGAGAAACCTGTGAAGGTAAAACGACCAGGCGTGATACTGACCACATCATACTTTCATGTGCCGAAGGTCATGGAAAATATGGACCTGACACCATTCTTTAGTGGCATGAAACGGAAATTTTACCTTTTACCGTTACCTTTTACCTTTACCTCAGTTTTCTGAATGAATATTTAACGAAACTTTTAACCGTTTGATATCCATAGTAAACCGCGATATAATAAATCAAGTATAACAGGTACTGTACGCATAATGCACGTATAAAACAATGTATGAAGTGCAATACAGAAAAAATAAAAAAGCAGAAATAGTGCGCGCTAACTGGCGGACTTAAGGTGAACCACCGCCGGGGTCCAGAGGATTATGGTACAGTGCACTTTCGATTATCCAGACATTTTTTTGTTCGGAAAATCAAAGGCATCAATTTATAATGAAAACAAAAGGTACAACGGAATGGCGTAACCTGTACATGTGAAATATACATTACGATATTGAATCAGTCAGTCATTTGCATGTCCCTTGCGGAACTTTGCCTCCCTAACAGCTCTCTTGTAGGCCTCTCGGTTGTAAGCAAGATGCCCTGCTGCTGATGCATCCATTTGCAGATTATAAACGGTGTCTTGCAGCCATTTTCGCCTTGATCTTCCTTTCTTTTTTTCCCATTATGTATCCTTCCAATTCTCTAAACTGTCATGATGTTTAATGTGTCCAAAAATTTAAGTTTTCTCTATTTAATCCTCTTTATTTAGCCAGCCTTCTTCAGTATTTAGTTCTTGTAGTATGGGTATATTTGTTCTTTTTTGCATCTATGATATTTGAAGAACTCTTCTGTAGCATTTACATTCAAAGGCATTTATTTATGTGTTTCTCAGCTATTTTGTTAAGTGTCCAGGTCTCACGGGCATATTTTGCAATGGGAAAGATGCATGCCCTTAAAAATCTTATTTTTGTAGTTCTGTCTGTTCCTCTCCACAGCTTCTTTAGTTGTTTTACTTTCTAAAGAGCGATAGATGTCCTCCTTTTAATTTCCCTCATTATAAATCTCCATTATTAGTTAGTAATGATCCAAGATATTCAAAACTCTCCATCTCTTCCAATTTTTCCTCATTGATATATATTTCAGCTGCCTTATTTGTTTTGTCAGTTGTCATCAATTTAGTTTTCTTTTCATTAAGATAGCGGTTTTGTTCTTCGTTGTTCTTACAGACTGACATAATTAGTTCTTCCATTCCTTTTCGATATTGAATAATTACTATAAAAACAAACTTTGCTCTTGAAATTGGCGGTTCTGGCTGATAGATCTTTGTAAGGATGTCACAATCCCTGAAGGATTAGTCTTTAGACTTAACAGGCTTAAGCCTAGGGCCCCGGAAAGGAAGGGACCCGAGATCAAGGGAAAAAAAAAGAACCCTGCAAATACAGATAATTGTTTCACGTGACAATCATTTATTACTTTTGTTACTACGTTATCAGGTTATGGTATCTAAAAGACAGTGAATTCTCAGCCTGTGTTTATCTGTGTAATGCAAGGTCATATAGTAGTAGTAGACATCGCAGCTACAGAGGACTCTGGTCATATACAAGGTCCGACAATTAGATAATGAGACTAACTCCATAAAAAATAAAATAACAGTTCAAGATATAACCTGTATTCTATTCAAAGTAAGCCCATTGTGCATTGATACTGCGAGTGGCACGATCTAAGAAACACCGGAACGACCTCTGCAGTTCTTCTGTTGGTATGCCCCTTAAACTCGATGTTACGGCCCTTTAGATGTCATTAGTATAGTCAAATAAGTTTCCTTTCAACAATAACTTTAATTTTCGGAATAGAAGACAATCACAAGGAGACAAATCTGAGGAATAGGGTGGATGGATGAGAACACACACTTGTTTTTTGAGCCAAAAATTCCTGTACAACTACCTCCCAGTGAGCCGGTGCATTATCATGAAGAAGGAAAAAAACTGCCAGGTGTTGAATACTTGAGTCGGACTCGGAGAATCTTTTTCAATAGGCATTTTAAAATACTTAAATAAACGTTGGCAGTGACAGTCTGTCCCTCTGGAATAAATTCTTTGTGAATAACTCATTTGCTGTCGTAGAAGCACACCAACATTGTCTTCATTTTCGACTTTTGAAAACGAAATCTTTTGTCTTTTGGTGATGATGATGACTTTCACTGAGCACTTTGGCGTTTAGTTGTGGGATCATAGCGGAAAATCTATGTTTTATTCTCTGCAACAATCAAATTTAAGAAATGTTTATTTCTGCGACACGTTTTGATGATGTCTTTTGCGTACTTAACACGCTGATGTGTTTGGTCATCAGACAACGAATGTGGTAGAAACCGGCAAGCAACTTTTTTCTTGCCCAAATCTTCGACTAAAATTTTACGAATGGTCTTTCGGTTAACACCAAATTCATTTGCCACCATCCTCACAGTCAAACAACGATCTTTTTGTATCCGTTCTATGACTTTTGCAATGATTGCGAACAGAAATTTGGCGCCCTGTCTAGTTACATTTGTAATCGTTTCCACACCACTTGTGAGTAGTGAATACTACCTGAATATCTGTGCAAGAGATAAAAAAAATTATCCCCATAAACTTGTCGGATCAGTTCAACTGTCCCAATGGCACTTTTTCCGAGTTTTAAACAAAATTTAACGTTAGCTTTTCGCTCTATGCTGATTACGTGACATTGCACCTCTAACTAGGTCAACAAAATGGCGGCTTGTTTGTCGTCTACTTATCGGGCGCCGATGAAAAGTTGCCAGATCATAGATGAAGGTTGCCTCTTTGGATTCCATGCTTTGCTTCGTAGATGCCATTTTTGTCTAGGCCATAACAAAATCAGTCTCATTACTTAATTGTCGGACCTTGTATCAGTAAACAGACGGTATAGATCAGGCATGCACAAGACTCTTTCTAAGTTTAGCCTAGGGCCTTGAGTGGTAGTTAATCCGTCACTGGCAATAACCATGTGGTTGCAGCTCTTTAATTAAGACCCGTTGAAATGGCAGTATTTTGTTTTCTGCACAAACTTATCACTGTACCATGTTTTCTGTACATGCTTATCACTGTACCATGTTTCCTGTACATGGTTATCACTGTACCATGTTTTCTGTACAAGCTTATCGCTGTACCATGTTTTCTGTACAAGCTTATCACTGTACCATGTTTTGTAAGAATCTTTCCGTAACTTTACAGCTTGGGAGAGCTTAGAGCGGAATCTGAATCAGTCAGAACACATGGTGTGATGATCACACACTCCTTCCATTCATTTGTTGACTGACATCACAACATGCTGAAATGACAGGAAATTGCCGTTTCCTTGCGGTTTCAATGAAGGAGTGTTTTCGGCTGGAAGAAAGAAAACTTTGCGAATTTCGTTAACTGTTATTATCTATGCAACAATAAAGTTCGTCTCACGTTCTTTGATCCTCACAAGAGCAGGCACTTTCGAATGATAGCGCTATAACTGGTGCTGAACGAACTGGGGGAGACAGAGGAATTTTATTATACTTGATGAGTGTTCTCAACCTTTTTTGGCCGTGGACCCAATTTCCTGCATGAGAACCGCTGTGAATTCATCATTAAAAAAATAAAGCAATAAATAGAACCTACGTGATACTAACATTTTTTTTAATCGACTAAGCCTCTAAAAATGAGTACCAGAGAAATCTAGGAAGGTTAAGAAGTGATACTGACCACATCACACTTTCATGTGCCGAAGATCTTAGAAAATACGGGACTAACACTTTATTCCCAATATGCCTTAATGACATGAAAACTGGAATTTTATCTCTTTACCTTTATCTATCTATTTTCTGATCAAAGAGTGCCCAAAAATCATTCCTGGATCAAGGTTAAGAACCTCTGAACTCAGTTGTGGAAGTTTTTATTTTAACTTTCAATTCCAGCGTATCGACCGAGGTTAACTAACCAAGTGTTCTTAAATTTCAATTGTTTTTCCACGAAGTTTCTCTAATCAATTCTTTTCATTTAACCGTATTCACTTCTGGTGCCAGCTCAGGTTTCGCTAGCGTGGTTTCTTATTAAATTTTAACAAAAAGTGCCGTTTTTTTTATATGACGAGAAAATAAATGAAATTATGATTTTTGCTTCCTTACAAACTTGATTTAGGTCATAAAATACGTCATCACAGTGATTATTATTACCGTAACAATTTTTTTTTACATATGTTATCCAAATATATTTATAAACATACATCTGCGCAGTAAAGTGCAGTTATCTACATGAATGCACACACCAGTCTCTCTAGAACTCTTCTCATTGTGTGACACAGCTAAACCTACAAATCGACAAAGAAATGTTGAAATATCACGTAGACAGTTTTCTAGTTTTAAATTATTAATTCTGACCAGGATGTTAAACCGTCGTTTCGCCATACGCTTAATTGGGACAGCACTTGTGAGTAGTTTACAGATGTCTTAAGATCTTGAGTAATCTACCAGAAGCAGCAAACCTGAGGTCCTTTTCAAGCCAGGGCCGCGAACAACATGAAATGGTAATGTGGTACCTGATGTTAAAGTGACCAACCGTTCTTTTTTTTAAAAAAACTTTTTCACTCCAAAAACAACACTGCCAGTGCTGCTAGATCTTGCATGCCTGTGCCAGTCAATTCTCGGAGAGATATTTAGGCAAAAGTCTAAATAAAACGAAAAGTAGCACATTTCTAACCCAATAAAACGAAAAGTAGCACATTTCTAACCCAATAAAACGAAAAGTAGCACATTTCTAACCCAATAAAACGAAAAGTAGCACATTTCTAACCCAATAAAACGAAAAGTAGCACATTTCTAACCCAATAAAACGAAAAGTAGCACATTTCTAACTCAGTAAAACGAAAAGTAGCACATTTCTAACCCAATAAAACGAAAAGTAGCACATTTCTAACCCAATAAAACGAAAAGTAGCACATTTCTAACCCAATAAAACGAAAAGTAGCACATTTCTAACCCAATAAAACGAAAAGTAGCACATTTCTAACCCAATAAAACGAAAAGTAGCACATTTCTAACTCAGTAAAACGAAAAGTAGCACATTTCTAACCCAGTCTATATATTTTTTTTTATTTACAGAGTAACTTCATTCCAGTTTCTTTTTACCAAAATTTGTCATCAGAATGTATTCTGGGAGAGCAAGAGAGTTAGTGCACTGGTGAGAGAGGAATTTGTGCTGTGAGTCGTATTACTTTGGTCGGAGACGCTAAATGTCCTCTGTTTTAACACAAATGTCTCGTTTTGTCCCGTAATATCATCTAATGATTGCTGCATGCAAGGAAATATCCAGAATTTAAAAAAAATCTCAGTTGAAATATTGCTATTTTGACGAAAATTCACTCTGTATGTAAGTACAACAAGAAGGCCTGACTGTCACATGTGTAAGTCAAGTTATAAATCTAACAACAAATAGGCCTGAATGTCACATTTGTAAGTCAAGTTATAAATCTAACAACAAATAGGCCTGAATGTCACATTTGTAAGTCAAGTTATAAATCTAACAACAAATAGGCCTGATTGGCATATTTGTAACGTTCTGTTTAAGATTTTAGGTTAAAATTAAAATTTAACTTTACGCCCTCTTGATTGAGTCTGCCATATTTGGACTTGGAAAAAATCGCCAGATCGAGGATGAGGATATGGAGTTGGGCCTGCCTGCTGCAGGTTTCTTTACTTTGTGAAGCAGAGAAATGAAGCAGACTTTTTAACAGACTCCTCTACTTATAACAGATCAGTAAGAAGCCCAGGGCAATTTCGTTTGAAATAAGAACAACATCAACATCAACAACAACAAAAACAACAACAACAACAACAAGTACAACAACAATTAAAAGACAAACAACAAAAACAACAACAACGAGAACACCATCATCGACAACACTAATAACAACAACAACAAAGCAACAGCAACAACAATAACAAAATCAACAACAAGAACATCAAAACAACAAATACAACAACATTAGCAACAACAACAACAACAACAACAGCAACAGAACAACAACAACAACAAGAACAACATTAACAACAGCAACATTTACAACAACAAGAGCATCGCAACAACAAGTACAACAAGAACAACAGCAACAACACTAACAACAGCAACATCAACATCAGAAACAAGAACAACATCAACAACAACAAACATCATCAACAACAACAACAGCAGCAACAACCTTGTGGTTATCCTTGAGCGTGGGTTTAGAAATGAAAACAATAATGACTTGAACAGAGAAGAGCTCCCCAGAGCATAATCAACCGAACTGTGAGAAGAAAAAGGCACTCCAACTTCTCGGTGTTCTATAATTGAATGACTGAAGTCAAGCGGTCGGACCTAAAGTAAGGTCGGCTTCTTGACCATGAAAGTTAAAAATTACCACAAAAAAAAAGAAAAAAAAGAGCATTGTCTTCATCTGACACATCACAGAACATTTTACATTACAAACGTTCAGATCTGGCGCTTGAGAGAGAGATCAACGTGCTTTAGAATGTCTTCTAACACAGAGATGTCAGATGAGTGTTAAATAGTGAATGAGAGTTATGAAAAGTCCTTGTAGAACAAGTTATAGCTTTGACATAGCATAATGAACAAGAAACTGTAATAACCAGCCCATACAGCAGCACTCGGTTATGGCGCACTGTTTGGTAATAGGCAACGGAATTGTTTTTTTTTTTTTAATCAGTTCTGTGGATAGCTGGAGGATAGAGAGAGACCAGCGAGGATAATCTTGTTAAGAATTGTTGAAGCTGAGATGGAGAAGATGCAACATTTCTGGAGCACACCACATACTGACTGGCTGCAGGTCGTAAGAAATAGGGAGAGATTCTTGCTGCCCTGTCAGACACTACAAGGTGAACTGCCGGGTCAGATACGACAAAGTGAACTGCCATGTCAGATACGACAAAGTGAACTGCCATGTCAGGCACTACAAAGTGAACTGCCTTGTGATCCACCACAAGGTGAACTGCCTTGTGAGACACTACAAGGTGAACTGCCTTGTCAGACACTACAAAGTGAACTGCCGTGTCAGACACTACAAGGTGAACTGCCTTGTCAGACACCACAAGGTGATGCCGGGTCAGATACGACAAAGTGAACTGCCATGTCAGACACCACAAGGTGAACAGTGGTGTCAGACACCACTAGGTACACTGCTGTGTCAGACACCACACAGTGAACAGCCATGTCAGACACCACTAGGTGAACTGCCGTGTCAGACACTACAAGGTGAGTTGCCGTGTCAGACACCACAAGGTGAACTAGTTTATGATTGTTTCATGTATCAGAGTTCGAAGACATGGATGGATGGATGGATGGATGGACGGACGGACGGATGGATGGATGGATGGATGGATGGATGGATGGATGGATGGAACACCCAAAAATAAATGGAAATCTTCCATACAAGGTTCAGATAATTGTAATCCAATTACTCACATGGTTAGCCAAAACACAAAGTACGGAAGACAATACATTCACATCAGTATGGAGTTTCATCCTGAATTCCATCAAAAATATCTTTCTAAACTTTCTGTATTTAAAACAAGAAATCCAATCGACATTAAATCTTCATTTTATTTACTTCTTAAACATCCCAGGCCGTCAGTCGCATGTTCTCTGAACTATCTGAAACAAAAGATGTTTCAGTAGAAATGAAAATGTTGCTGAACTATTTAACTGTGAACTGCCAAATGTCAACTGTTTATTACTGTGATCAGGCACTCCACGTCAACGCCACACTCATCCAGTAGGAAATATGATACTTCTTTAGTACTTAAACAGTTTACAAACAAATAATTCTGAAATGTTAAAAAAAAAATCGAGACCTTCTTTCTTTCTTTCGGTGTCGTCATTATCTTCTTTTTCTTTCTTGTTCTTGTTCTTCTTCGTCATCATCATCATCATCATCATCATCTTCTTCTTCTTCTTCTTCGTCTTCTACTTCTGTTCAAATTGTTATTAGGTTCGTAAAACTTTTTAAAAAAGTTATTTTAGACCGCTCTTACAGACACCGAATACAGTCAATTGTTTATTCTGAATAGTAATGAAATTTTTGTTTGGTAGATAGTCATTTATATGTGTATGTAGTTAGTCATTTATATTTGTCTGTAGTTAGTCATTTATATGTGTATGCAGTTACTGCATTCTTAATTATGTTTGTTATATAAGCAGCATATTTGTAGAATGTCTGGAGCAGAGTGAAAATTGTATGATAAAGGGCAGAATGTCAGACGGGCCTGCGTGCCCAATTCTTAACCCTTTTGAAATTAAGATCAATCAATCAATCAATCTTCTTCATTGCTTTTAGAGGTACTCGTATTTTGTCTGCTTTTATACTAGATTGGATGTTACATGAACATTTCTGTTCCCTTAATATAGTGATATCTTGTAGAGAGTGTGCAGATATTTTCCGCTTTTGTGGGTTAATAACAAGTCTCAGTAACCACTAGGACTTTCGGGTGGCGAAGTGGTTAGTGCATTAATCATTAACAGTAAGGTCAATGGATCAAATTCGGACCAGGGACACTCAGTCACTCAGCAGCAGAAACGAGTACCTGGCTACTCTTGAGAAGGGGAAGAACAGGTGGGCAAGACCCAGTGGGTTGCTAGCTCGTCAAAGAAAATATGTAGGCACTAACACCACATCGCTGTGTGGCTCTGTGTCACAACAAGGCTACCATAACCAGGCTGTAGCATGACAGGACTACCATAACCAGTCTGTAGCATGACAAGACTACCATAACCAGGCTGTAACATGACAAGACTACCTTAGAAACCTGTGCGAGTCTTGTAAGAGTCTGTCTCAGATGTCCTCACTACAAAAATCACGTGTTAGATTGTGTGAATGTGTTTATTAATTTGGCCCACTGTCAGCTATGGCACACTTTTAATTATAGGGAACCTACTTCACATCAAAATCCTGGGGGTTTCCCCTCCATTAATACAGCGTACTCTGGTGTGGCTCGCCTTGCAGGCAGGCATTCTCTGTGCCTCGTAAACACTTTCCTCAACACCTGTTTCCGGTAACCATTTTTCTTTCTCTCTCCAAGGTCTGAAGTTTGTTTCTCCAACGGTAGCAGGGTAGGTGGTGAGTTCGTGCGTCCTTCATAACCCTGTACAGCTCTCAGTACCACATGCCAGACGCTAGACAAGGCCCAGCGTTAGCGAATCATCTGACTCATCAAGTATTCGTACATAGAGGGCACTTTACAGCCCACTCGCGCTGCACGCTGCTCCCGACTAGAGTGAGAGATACGCCACGAGCCGAGAGAGAGGGGGCCTGTATGTGATGTATCTATAAGTGAGCGGGTTGTGTTAGGAAAGTGCAGGAACCCAGGCCAGCGTGAGCGCCTTCCTCGTTGCTTGCCTGCTAGTGTGGGAGTGGTAGTGATAGCACCCAGCCAACGAGTATTTCAGTTTACAGCGTGGCTCATTTCGATTCTCCAGTTCGATTCTCTCTCTCTCTCTCTCTCTCTCTATCTCTCTCTCTCTCTGTATGTGTAAATGCGTGAGAGAGAGAGAGAGAGAGAGAGAGAGAGAGAGAGAGAGAGAGAGTTTCAAAGTTCATATTTTACAAAACTCAAATTGGCAAAGATAAAGGAACATAGATTTCGATATACAGTATGAAATGATAAAAGTTCTTTTATAGCTACAATATCTGCACTTTAAACAGAAAATCAAATTTGCCGTCAAAGAAAACGTATTTTTTTCTACTTATGAAAGCTTGGTGTTTCCAAATATGTAATGTTTGTTTCGTTTTTATTTTGAAAAATTGAAACTGTGAAACAATTTTAGAAATCAACACAAGTGACAAAATGACATCCTTTTTTTGTCATTACTAATTTTCCAAAGCATTTCAAAACAGAAATGGAAGAATCAGCAAAAAGCAGACAACAGGTTTCATCTTTTTAACTTTTATCCTTGGTCCGTTTCTTTTAAAACAAATCTCATAATCGATTGCTGGCTACAGTACGATACGAGTATCGCTTGCTTTTTTTGGGTTACACAGGTGTATTAAAAAACGCCGGAATGTCGATATTGAGGGGGTGAAACTGGAACCGATTCTAACTCAGTGAGCGCTGTGCTGTTAGTTTTCTAGGATGTTCCCGGGCCTTCTGGCTTTGCCCCCAGAGTGTAGCACCCGCCTCGACAATCAGCTCGGTTATTCCCACAGAACCGGGAGTGGACTTGCCTAAAAGTTGTTGAAAGTGTTCAGATTTTGCTGCGGTTGTTACATGAGTGAGCTGTACACAAGTAGCTGGCTGTTCTTTTGTTCATTTTGTTCACACGTAGACTAAATTTTATTCACTTTGTGAGTGGCATCATGTCTTGAGTGTCAGTTATATTAAGGCGCTCCCAAGTTGGGGACTACATGTCAGAACCAGACTTTGCCGCGAGCATGAGAGATATTATATAACTTCACAAGGAACTCACGTTTGTAAGCCATGCGACTGCCCACAAAAGACAGACTGTCCGCATGATAACTCCAGTTATTAAGTTGTCAGGGAAGAATTTTGTATGAGCTGGACTACCTTGTGTAGTAAGAATCTCCAAGTATTTGTTCTTCTTGGAAAGAATTTCCAGTTTTAATCGCGTACACAGAATAAAGCAATCTCCATCTTGCAGTATGATAACAGGCAACATTTGAAAGGAAGAAAAATTGTAATGTTATTTTGCATCTTTGGCGCAGATAACTATGGCATCAACAATCTTATCACGGACTTGCGTCTGTTCAGCTGTGTATTTCATTATAGTCGGATTAAATCTTGGCGCACTGTCAGGTAGGTACTATTTTTTTCTTATGTGCACATGTGCACTTATTTTTATGTCCATGGATTCAGCACTTTTAATGTTACCATGGATTCTGGCATGCACCTGCAGTTGTTTTTCTTATCTTCTTATGACTTGTATTCGGGCGCTGTACGTTACGGAAGATGTCTGTTATTTCCAGTTAAAACTGCATTCCCAAAGAAAAGAAAAAGGCATACAGACTTTATGACGGAGCGTTAAGATGGAAGAAGTTTTCAGGGTTTAACTTCTGTGTGGTGAATGAATTCAAGAAGACATGTTGCTCTTGAATTCGTGAAGGGGGACTTTTGTAAAACTTTGCGTCTGATTGTGTAAAACAAAATCCTGCCTTCGTTATTAATAGTGAATCTCTCTCTCTCCCTTCATATCTCTCTCTCTCTCTCTCTCTTTCTCTTCCGCTTAAGCCTGTCCCTATCCTCTTCTTACCCTCTGTCCCACCCTACGGGAAGTAGGGTGGGACAGAGAGTAAGAAGAGGATAGGGACAGGCTATTTTTCTCTCCCTGTTTCCTCTCACCTCAGCCTTCTTTTTCCTCCTTTCCTTCTCTTTCTCTACTTCTCTCAATCCTCTCTCTCTCCCTTTCCCTCTAAACCAGCACTCTTTCCCTCCTTCATTCCCAGCCTCGCTCACTCTAAGTTCCCATTTACATTTCGTCATGTATGGTTTCTAATCACGTTCAGATTTCTGCCAAGGTGGAGCACATTTAACACGGAAGACGTCACGAACCATCATGGCTCGATGTTCACACGACAGAAATAACCAGCTCATTCTTGTCCGTGTGCTGTTCTAGACATTTGTTTTCACGACCAGTGATTCTGTTAGAACAGCCTGACATGAATCATTCAGTTGTAGACGGACCCACCTGATACCCAACACACGGCCATGCTCGTCCCAGCTGTTACAGCAAAACGAATTTGATGGAGTTTCTCGCGAACTTTCGCCTCCATTTTCGCTCTGCAGAGATAAAGAAAAATAATAAAAACTGCGCATAACGAGATAATTTTTAGCGAAAAAAAAACTCATAATTTTCTTAAATATTCTCGTGCGTGCGTGCAGCGTGAGCCTAGATTTATTTAATTAATTTGTTCATCCCATGGCTTGTATTTCAAGACATGAACATCTGCAGCACCAGACCATGAATGCAATATGTTCATTAATATTCCGCGGTAAACGCAGGTGGATTTTTTTTTCTCTTTTCGTTTACAAATGAAAGACGGCGTTTTCTCTCAGTGCAGCAAATCATCTGGTCAAGACCCTGAAATAATATCACTAGACCAGGGATGTCCGAACGTGTTTAATTGAAGATAAACTTTATGCGTTTGAGAACTGCAAGATATGAACAAGTATTACATGCGTAATATTATTGTTACATGCACATTTTGCCACGGACGATTTTATATAAATATTAAGAAATGCAATAGCACGATAATGTTTGTTTACTGTAGTATATAAGGACTTACTTTTTGTTAACAAATATAATCGATTACCAGCTAAAGCGGCAGGAAGAACATAAGCTTGTGCGACTATGACTACTAATTCTCCAGGGCAGTTCGTCTGTAATCCTTCCTGACTAAAATATTAGCAATTAAGTTCTTAAATACATTTACTTACCAAGAACATTACACAGAACATGTACATGGTATATACTTATGAAGCTTGATTTAAAAAAAAAATTTTTTTTAAATATTGGTTGTGGTTTTTAAGGAAAAAAAAAAGAAAAGGAGCTCAGAGAACATATTTCCGCGAACCACATATTATAAAGTCACAGAGCCACATGCAGTCCCGCGGGCCAAGGTTTGCTCACCCCTGCACTTTTCAATTTTTGCACTTGCGTGTTCCCGAAATTTTGCGTTACAATGGGATATGAACAACGGTAGAGCCATCTTTACCACAGAGTCATCTCCACAGAGCTTCTAGTTTAAGATAATGATCTTCGTTTGTATTCTGTGCAACACGAGACGTTTTAAATGAGTTGAACAATGAGAAACACATGCCTTTTTTTTTAACTCCCTAACTCCGGAATTAATTTTCATGTTACGTCAGAATAAATTCTGATGAGAAATTTTGGCAGGAAGAGACTGGAAGGAGGTTACCTTTTAATAATAATAATAAAATAATAATAATAATAATAATAATAATAATAATAATAATAATAATATGGGTTAGATTAGAAATGAGCTACTTTTAAGACTTTGCTTGCAAAATGTGAGCACTGATTGGCGTAGGTTTGAAAGGGTTACCAACACTGCTAGAGGTGGTTTTTTTTTGTAGTGAAAGAGTTAAATGGTTTGAACAGTGAGGAGGATAAGACTATTTTAGATGAGTTGAATAATGAGAAGGATGAGACTATTTTCATGAGTTGAATAATGAGAAGGATAAGACTAGTTTTCATGGGTTGAATAATGAGAAGGATAAAACTATTTTATATGAGCTGAATAATGAGAAACATTGGCTGATTTAAATGAATTGATGGGTGGGAAACATACGACATCCTGTCTGTGCAGTAAGAAAAAAAGTAGGAACAGCTTTATTACTTAAAGAGGACATAAAATATATATAGTAAGAAAAAAGTAGGAGCAGCTTTATTACTTAAAGAGGACATAAAATGTATATAGTAATAAAAAAGTAAGAACAGCTTTATTACTTAAAGAGGACATAAAATATATATAGTAAGAAAAAAGTAGGAACAGCTTTATTACTTAAAGAGGGGACGTTTCGGCGTGAGCCTTAATCATACAAAAACACACAGGGCGAAGAAATAGAGAGAGGAGATTAAATATAAATGAATGCTATGTAAAAAAAGTAGAAATGGAAAAAAATTAGAATAAATAAAATAAATGGAGCACTTAGCTGTGGCTTGTACGAAGCTGTGTCCAAGAATCCGCGTGGTGGAGTGTTGAGAATGTTTAAATGGAGGCTTGTGATGTGTGATAAGTGGGTCGTAAGATTGGGGGGAGGGGGAAACTGCACAAAGGGGAGAGAGTAGTATAATAGTAATCTAGCCGGGAGAAGGTGGAGTAGGTGATTGCATTTGGGGTAGAGAGGTTGTAATCTGATGCCGTTATGAGCTTTTGAAATGCGTGTAGCCAGTAAGAAAGGAGTGGCACAGTGAGAAATGTGCTTGTGGGAGAGGGGATGTTAGGTGTAACTGAATTGCGACTTCAAACCATGTGGTTCCAGAGACTCATATTCCTGAATGTAGCGATTCGCTAGCGCTATGCGGCTTCAGTCATCGGCGTGTCATTGTTTGATGGCTGTTACCAGAAAATAATATTTTTGTCTCCGTGGTTGGGCCCATTTTTTCATAGTTTATTCGTTTTGTTATCACAGATTTACTGAAGTGGCTTCGCGTATAGTTATATACTTATGTATAGTTATATACTTAGGTACACTTTTATACTTATGTATAGTTATATACTTATGTATAGTTATATACTTAGGTATATTTATATATTTATGTATACTTATATACTTATGTATACTTATATACTTAGGTATACTTATACAATAATTATTCGCCTCTGTAGCATGCTCTGATGCGCCTCCCGTAGCGAGTAAATATTTTCCGTCGTTGTCAGTGATAGTTCCTAAGTGTAGACATCACTGCGGGTACTTACATGTGCAGCTAGGACTGGAACACTGTCCTTTCGTGAAGTGACTAAAACGCCAACGCCTGCGCTTTTCTTGCTGTAGCGAAATGCTTATATTTTAGTTTTCTGGCAAATATTGTATAGTTCACAGAGAAAAGTACACAAGAAAGACACACTACACTTACTCACACAGAGTTAGAGAGATGGGGAGTGAGAGAAAGGGAGAGAAAGAGATAGATAGACAGACAAACAGGCAGACAGACGGACAGAAATCTGGACCTGGTGAGCAGCTGACGGGAAAGAAAGCGGTAGCTAAGTTGATCAGAATTATCACAGACCTCATAAAACGGAGAACCGTTATTGTTCAAATCTATGGATACACCACATGATGATGATGAATTTTTCCCTCACTCCTTAGAATTCCCTGCACGTGTATAAATTCTTCATCTTTATTTTAAAAAAAAACGGCAAAGATAGTTGTGTAGTTTGTAGTCAGTTGTCTGTAGTTTGTAGTCAGTAGTCTGTAGTCAGTAGTCT
Source organism: Achatina immaculata (assembly GCA_009760885.1). Lineage (NCBI taxonomy): Eukaryota > Metazoa > Mollusca > Gastropoda > Stylommatophora > Achatinidae > Lissachatina > Lissachatina immaculata. Next base: position 37,403,790 of record CM019705.1, on the reverse strand, counting down.
GTAGTTTGTAGTCAGTAGTCTGTAGTTTGTAGTCAGTAGTCTGTAGTTTGTAGTCAGTAATTTGTAGTGAGTAGTCTGTAGTTTGTAGTCAGTAGTCTGTAGTTTGTAGTCAGTAATTTGTAGTCAGTAGTCTGTAGTTTGTAGTGAGTAGTCTGTAGTTTGTAGTCAGTAGTCTGTAGTTTGTAGTCAGTAATTTGTAGTCAGTAGTCTGTAGTTTGTAGTCAGTAGTCTGTAGTTTGTAGTCAGTAATTTGTAGTCAGTAGTCTGTAGTTTGTAGTCAGTAGTCTGTAGTCAGTAGTCTGTAGTTTGTAGTCAGTAATTTGTAGTCAGTAGTCTGTAGTTTGTAGTCAGTAGTCTATAGTTTGTTGTCTTGGGACTCTCTCACACACACTCTCACTCTCTCTCTCTCACTCTCTCACTCTCTCTCTCTCAGTCTCTCTCTCACTCTCTCACTCTTTCTCTCTCACTCTCTCACTCTCTCACTCTTTTTCTCTCACTCTCTCTCTCTCTCTCTTTCACTCTCTGAGTCTACAACTGTTAGTACTTGGCATAGCACACAAAGAAGACTTAGGTCTGGATTCTGCTTGGAAAAACTGTTAACCATTAATGAAAGAGATACTTGTCAGAAGTTTGTATACTTTTCAATGGCTCATCGGTGAGGAAACACATTTGAAGAGCTTTATGAGACTGCAGATTTGAAGCTGTTTCGTTTTGTCCTTTAACTGAGGCCATTTCGTTAACTTTTCTGTTTCCGCTGTTTAAAAAAAAAACCAGTGCAGCTCAGAATTTGGTGAGAAGATTTGATTAATTTGGTTTGGCTAAATGAAACATTACAGGCTACCACCATTTACCATTTCTTGGTTCAGGTTAAAGTGGTCTGGCCACTTGAAACATTACTATCTACCAGCGTTTATCATTTCTTGGTAACACACAATAATTAGTGTATAAGTATACAACTATATACAAAGCACTGCAATAAAGCCGTGATACCAAAATGTATAAACTAGGAAAAAAGTAGGATCAGCTTTATTACTTAACGATTACAAAGTTGTGACGTTTCGGCGTGAGCCTTAATCATACAAAAACATACAAGACGAAGAAATAGAGAGAAGAGATAAAGTATTGATTCACATGAATGCTATATTTAAAAAAATAAATAGAGCACTTTAACTTGTAAGATGTGACTTGTTCGACAATATGTGTCAGAAATGGGCATGGTGGAGAGTACATACTGTTTAAATGGAAACCTGTGATGTCCGGTCGGTGGGTCGTAACTGGAGGTGGTGAGTGGGTAAACCGTGGAGGAGAGAGAGAGTGGTACAATGTTAACTTAGCCAGGAGAAGGTGAAATAGATGATTATAGTTAGGGTAGAGGGGTTGTAATGTGATGCTTTGATGAGGTTCTGAACTATGTGTAACAAGAAAGAAAGGAGTGGAGCTTCTTGGAGAGGGATTATAATTATTGAAGATGAGAATGTTAGGTGTAGCTGAATATATATAACCCGTGTGGTTACAGCGTTCCATAATCCCAAAATGCAGCGGTTCTCAAGCGCTAGGCGGCTTGTGTCATCTGCTGACATTATTTGATGGCTGTTACCAGAAAATCAGATTTACCTCTGTGGTTGGGACCATTGAAATGATTTGGGACTGGTTTCGAGGCATGCTGGCTGATGTCGTACAGATGTTTCTTCATGCGGTCCTCTAATCTGAGGCCAGTCTCACCAATATACATTATCCTGCATCTTTTGCAAACGTTGACATATATCACATTACGGGACTCGCATTTGAATCCCCCACGAAGAGTGATTATAGTTTTGGGAAAGGTGACCGGGCAGGTAACGCAGCGGGGGCGGTTACATTTTCTGGTGCCAACATATGTAAGGCTCCGCTTCAAGTGGCTGTGGATGAGGATGTATTTGGTTCAGGTTAAAGTGGTCTGGCTGCTTGGAACAATCCTGGCTACCAGCGTTTACCATTTCTTGGTTCAGGTTAAAGTTGCCTGGCTACTTGAAACAATCCTGGCTACCAGCGTTTACCATTTCTTGGTTCAGGTTAAAGTTGCCTGGCTACTTGAAACACTACTGCGATAGTAGACTGTCCTCATGGCTGTACAAGATGAACCAGAGAACAACCTAACAAGGGACGTGATAGAGAAACTAAATCAGCTCTCCACGACACATAGGATAGTGCTAAAGTGGATCCCTGCAAACTGTGGCATTGCAGGAAACGAAGCAGTCGCTGGACTAACAAAGGAAGGCACAAATAAAGAGCAATTCCGGGACAGAAAAAAGGAAGTGAAAACATTACTTGAAAGGACATACCGAAACAACTGGAAGCAGACGACAAACAACAGAAACCCACAGAACCCCATACTAAGACTAAACAAACAACAACAAATCACAATATTCAGGTTATGAACAAGACACTACACATTCAACGCTCATCTCCACAAGATAAAGGCTGCGCCAAGAGCTAAATGTGTGTACCAAAATGGCCCCCAGAATCCTGGACACAGAGACTACAGACCTGCGCTATATACAGACACCTCAGAGCCCAGGTATGGCCCCGAGAGAGAAGCACGGAGGAGAAACACTGGGATTCCTACGAAAACCTCTTGCTGACAGCAGGATTCATGGAGGCAACCCAGCTCCCTGTTTAGAAAGCTAAGCATACGAAACTGAACGCAAAAGAAGAAGGCGAAGAAGAAGGAAAATCATGACTGACTACCAGCATTAGCCATTTCTTCTTTCAGGTTACAGGTCACGCTATAAATGTAGCCATGTCACGTGTGCTTTTCCAGTTTTTTTTTCGGCATCCCCGTAACTTCTGCGTCAGGTTCCACACCTCCAACGACGTATGGTGACATAGATCTAGTACCGGAGGAAATATTCCTCAAGAATCGGAAAACAGAAGCTGTTTTCCACATGTTAATGTCTCCGCCATATTATCTCATTAACGTTCGGTATCGATTTTTTTTTTGTTGGTTGTAAAACGACAGCCCTTTTTTTAGTTGCAGTGTGAATAATGCGAGACGTTTTGAGTACGAATTCATTTCAGCGGCCTTGTTAAAAGTGTCAGTTTCTGGAACATTGAAGAAAGAGGAGGAAAAATCGATAATTTCAGCTTAGTAACTAACAGATGCTGTAAACTTGTTACAAAAGACATTAATGTGTTACCCCCCCCCCCCCCCCCCCAAAAAAAAAAGCGAAAAGAATGATGGACGACGGTAAAGGATCTACCAACTCTTCCCGTTCACGATAGAGAAGTTGTTATTTTATCGGCATTGGCAGAATGGATACAAGACTGTCAGCATTCACTTCTGAGAATTGTTACTGACAGTTTAACAATTTCTCTCCCACTCTTGTATTTTATTAGATGACAGTGTTATTTCTGTAACTTTTATTCCGTCTGGCTTATATATATATATATATATATATATATAATGGGATGGTGTGAGAGGAGATCACCAGCTGAACTGATGGCCTGCATGAAGGATCGGGTACTCTGGAGAAGCATAATAGCCAACTCCAGTCGGCACGGCACATGATGATGATGATGATATATATATATACTGTCCAAAAAATGAAACGAATAACTACTGAAGACTCAATTTTAGCCATAAAATTGATATTTTGTATATATATATATATATATATTTCTCTGAACCTTAAGTGTCCAAGGAACATGGTGCTTCCGCAAGGGTTTTCCACAAATGTCTGTCCTTTGCCTTTTTTTCTGCTCTTGCCCATGTGACCCCTCTGTTGGTCAGCATCCTCTCTGTTGTTATTCTCCATGTCCCTTTTGGTCTACCCTTACTTCTGTTCCCCTGTGGTGTCCATCTTAGTGCTATTTTTGGTAGTGAGTTGTCAGTCAGTCGGAGCACATGTCCCAACCATCGCTAGCGTCTTTCCTCAATAATTGCCGTCAGTGGCTTCATCTGCATTTCTGCCAACAAGATGTTATTTCTTATGGTGTTTGGCCAAAATATTTTTCTAATTCTTTGTAAACATTTAGTCTGGAAAGAATTCAACTTGTTTTCTATGGTTTTGGTGATTTTCCAGCATTCACTTCCATAGAGTAGTACACTTAGAACATTACTCTTAAATATCCTGATTTTCGTTTTCATGCTTAGTTTTTTTTTCAGATTTCCATATAGTCTGCATCATTGCAAAAACCTAGTCATATATATATATATATATATATATATATACCTAGTCATATATATTCATATATATATATATAAATTGCCGAACTACTTTGCGAGCCCTATGTGACGTTTAACGGCAAAGGAAGGATATAATATATATATATATATATATATATATATATATATACTTCTGTTTCCAATATATTCTTCCAATTTGTATTCCATTTCTTATGTTTTATTCCAATTTTTCGTCCACTTTTTATGTTTTCTTCCCATCTTAATTCTGCTTGCAGTGTTTTCTTACATTATTTATTCCACTTCTTTCCAATCTTTATTTCACTCCCTTGGATAATTGGGTTTTTTTCCGATCTTTACTTTATTTTCTCTGAATTTAATTTCGTCTCAGAACTTACTTTTCTTTTGAGTTTCATTTGCTCTATATTCAGTTTCTTTTATTTTTAGTCTAGTTCTCTGGTTTTGTTCGTATGAAGCGAAGTGTTCTTAGTAAAGCCCACGTATTTTGGGGAGGTATGGAAGAGATTATATTCAGAGAGAAAGGGATTAACTGTGTGACTATAGGAGCTAAGTGTGTGACTATAGGAGCTAAGTGTGTGACTATAGGAGCTACGTGTGTGACTATAGGAGCTAAGTGTGTCACTATAGGAGCTAAGTGTGTGACTATAGGAGCTAAGTGTGTGACTACAGGGGCTAAATATGTGACTACAGGGGCTAAGTGTGTGACTACAGGGACTGAGTGTGTGACTATAGGGACTGAGTGTGTGACTATAGGGACTGAGTGTGTGACTATATGGGCTAAGTGTGTGACTATAGGGGTTAAGTATGTGACTATAGGGGCTAAGTGTGTGACTATAGGGGCTAAGTGTGTGACTATAGGGGCTAAGTGTGTGACTATAGGGGCTAAATGTGTGACTATAGGGGCTAAGTATGTGACTATAGGGGCTAAGTGTGTGACTATAGGGGCTAAGTGTGTGACTATAGGGGCTAAGTGTGTGACTATAGGGGCTAAGTGTGTGACTATAGGGACTAAACGTGTGACTATATGGGCTAAGTGTGTGACTATATGGGCTAAGTGTGTGACTATAGGCACTAAGTGTGTGACTATAGGAGCTAAGTGTGTGACTATATGGGCTAAGTGTGTGACTATAGGGACTAAGTGTGTGACTATAGGGGCTAAGTGTGTGACTATAGGGGCTACGTATGTGACTGAAGGGACTAAGTGTGTGACTATAGAGGCTAAGCAGTAGAGAAATAAATTACCTTTTTCTACGTTCTGGCCAAGAGAATCTCTGCCATCTAAGCACCATTTATATATATATATATATATATATATATATATATATATATATATATATATATATATATATATATATATTGGCTCGTTATTTTCGTTGTCCTTGATAAAGGTATATCACTGAAATATTGATTCCTTACTATTTGCTTTAGATTTCTACCTGCTCACCTTGTCTCTTTTGCCATATTTTTCACCTTTACCTCATTCTAACAAGGAGACAACAGTGCATTAATCAACTTGGCTATCTCGCACCCCGCAGTTGTTATTCTGAAACAACTGAAAGTAGTTACTTAGTGCATGGACATTAGTCATTATCGTTGGAGTGAAGAGCGCCTGTTTTTTTTTCTTTCATGTATGGTAAGGAACTCTGCGAGATCTCCCTGTAAAACTGCAAGTTAGGTGTGGGTTAGTTTGTGGCTGTTCTTTGCTGTATCTCGCAGGTATTTAACTTGATCTTGGCAGCTGATGTGTGACAGTGGGGGAAGAACGAGAGCATTCTGTCGGTGAAAGAGTTAGTAACGAGGTCTGTATTTTTTTTTAAAACGGACTCTGTTTAAACGCGTCAGCTGTGGGCTACAAGTATAGTAAGTTGCCGGGCTACGAGTATAGTCAGTTATGGGGTACGAGTATAGTCAGTTATGGGCTACAATTATAGTGAATTCCGGGACTACGTGGTTAATGAAGGAGGCAACATCAGACAAACGCAGAGGATTACAATGGACCCTTGACACAGTGTTGGAGGACCTTGACTTTGCGGACGACATTTGTCTATTATCAAGCAGTCACAAAGATATGCAAGATAAAATAAACAAGCTAACTCAGAATGCAAACAACATAGGACTAAAGATCAACGTAGGAAAGACAAAGTTAATGAAGCAAAATGTGAACAACAGAAATGTACTCAGAGTAGATTGCAAGTTAGTGTAGGAGGTCAACGAATTTGTATACCTTGGCAGTAGAGTAGTAGAAAATGGAGACAGCACAGAGGACATCAACAGCAGACTTACTAGAGCAAACCAGGATTTTGCAATGCTGCATACTATATGGAAATAAAAAAAAAACTAAGCATAAATATGAAAATCAGGATATTTAAGAGTAATGTTCTAAGTGTACTACTCTATGGAAGTGAATGCTGGAAAATCACCAAAACCATAGAAAACAAGTTAAATTTTTTCCAGACTAAATGTTTACGAAGAATTAGAAAAATATTTTGGCCAAACACCATAAGAAATAACATCTTATTGGCAGAAATGCAGATGAAGCCACTGACAACAATTATTGAGGAAAGATGCTGGCGATGGTTGGGACATGTGCTCCGAATGACTGACAACTCACTACCAAAAATAGCACTAAGATGGACACCACAGGGGAAGAGAAGTAAGGGTAGACCAAAAGAGACATGGAGAAGAACAACAGAAAGGATGTTGAGCAATAGAGGGCTCACCTGGGCAAGAGCAGAAAAAAAAGGCAAAGGACAGACATTTGTGGAAAACCCTTGCGGAAGCCCCATGTGCCCTGGGCACTTAAGGTTCAGAGAGAAGGAGAGAGAGAGAGAGAGAGAGAGAGAGAGAGAGAGAGAGAGAGAGAGAGAGAGAGAGCGGGGCTACAAGTGTATCTGTGCCCGCTGTTCAGGAGCTGATGACACGAGCATAGGCTGGAGGTTTGACCTAGTCTAAACTAGCTTTGATCCACTAATGAAGGTGACATTTGGCATATCTGACATGAGCCTAGCGGTTGACCTTGGCGATATTTACATGATACTAAGGTCGGTTCAGATGACAGTGTTATAATGGCATGACACTGTCATGGTGGCATTATTGTAAATTACATGATATTATCATTAAATTAGTTTATGACATTTTAAGTGACATGACATTGTTATTAAATCAGCTAATGGCATTAGAAATGATGTGACACTATCATTAATCTAGATCAGTGGTTCTCAAACGCTTTTTGCTCGTGGCACACTAATCTTTGTAGTGAGTCCACACTTCACAATAATCTTTGTAGTGAGTCCACACTTCACACTAATCTTTGTAGTGAGTCCACACTTCAAAATAATCTTTGTAGTGAGTCCACACTTCACAGTAATCTTTGTAGTGAGTCCACACTTCACATTAATCTTTGTAGTGAGTCCACACTTCACATTAATCTTTGTAGTGAGTCCACACTTCACACTAATCTTTGTAGTGAGATCTCCCTGTAAAACTGCAAGTTAGGTGTGGGTTAGTTTGTGGCTGTTCTTTGCTGTATCTCGCAGGTATTTAACTTGATCTTGGCAGCTGATGTGTGACAGTGGGGGAAGAACGAGAGCATTCTGTCGGTGAAAGAGTTAGTAACGAGGTCTGTATTTTTTTTTAAAACGGACTCTGTTTAAACGCGTCAGCTGTGGGCTACAAGTATAGTAAGTTGCCGGGCTACGAGTATAGTCAGTTATGGGGTACGAGTATAGTCAGTTATGGGCTACAATTATAGTGAATTCCGGGACTACGTGGTTAATGAAGGAGGCAACATCAGACAAACGCAGAGGATTACAATGGACCCTTGACACAGTGTTGGAGGACCTTGACTTTGCGGACGACATTTGTCTATTATCAAGCAGTCACAAAGATATGCAAGATAAAATAAACAAGCTAACTCAGAATGCAAACAACATAGGACTAAAGATCAACGTAGGAAAGACAAAGTTAATGAAGCAAAATGTGAACAACAGAAATGTACTCAGAGTAGATTGCAAGTTAGTGTAGGAGGTCAACGAATTTGTATACCTTGGCAGTAGAGTAGTAGAAAATGGAGACAGCACAGAGGACATCAACAGCAGACTTACTAGAGCAAACCAGGATTTTGCAATGCTGCATACTATATGGAAATAAAAAAAAAACTAAGCATAAATATGAAAATCAGGATATTTAAGAGTAATGTTCTAAGTGTACTACTCTATGGAAGTGAATGCTGGAAAATCACCAAAACCATAGAAAACAAGTTAAATTTTTTCCAGACTAAATGTTTACGAAGAATTAGAAAAATATTTTGGCCAAACACCATAAGAAATAACATCTTATTGGCAGAAATGCAGATGAAGCCACTGACAACAATTATTGAGGAAAGATGCTGGCGATGGTTGGGACATGTGCTCCGAATGACTGACAACTCACTACCAAAAATAGCACTAAGATGGACACCACAGGGGAAGAGAAGTAAGGGTAGACCAAAAGAGACATGGAGAAGAACAACAGAAAGGATGTTGAGCAATAGAGGGCTCACCTGGGCAAGAGCAGAAAAAAAAGGCAAAGGACAGACATTTGTGGAAAACCCTTGCGGAAGCCCCATGTGCCCTGGGCACTTAAGGTTCAGAGAGAAGGAGAGAGAGAGAGAGAGAGAGAGAGAGAGAGAGAGAGAGAGAGAGAGCGGGGCTACAAGTGTATCTGTGCCCGCTGTTCAGGAGCTGATGACACGAGCATAGGCTGGAGGTTTGACCTAGTCTAAACTAGCTTTGATCCACTAATGAAGGTGACATTTGGCATATCTGACATGAGCCTAGCGGTTGACCTTGGCGATATTTACATGATACTAAGGTCGGTTCAGATGACAGTGTTATAATGGCATGACACTGTCATGGTGGCATTATTGTAAATTACATGATATTATCATTAAATTAGTTTATGACATTTTAAGTGACATGACATTGTTATTAAATCAGCTAATGGCATTAGAAATGATGTGACACTATCATTAATCTAGATCAGTGGTTCTCAAACGCTTTTTGCTCGTGGCACACTAATCTTTGTAGTGAGTCCACACTTCACAATAATCTTTGTAGTGAGTCCACACTTCACACTAATCTTTGTAGTGAGTCCACACTTCAAAATAATCTTTGTAGTGAGTCCACACTTCACAGTAATCTTTGTAGTGAGTCCACACTTCACATTAATCTTTGTAGTGAGTCCACACTTCACATTAATCTTTGTAGTGAGTCCACACTTCACACTAATCTTTGTAGTGAGTCCACACTTCACACTAATCTTTGTAGTGAGTCCACACTTCACATTAACCTTTGTAGTGAGTTCACACTTCACAATAATCTTTGTAGTGAGTCCAAACTAATCATTGTAGTGAGTCCACACTTCACAATAATCTTTGTAGTGAGTCCACACTTCACATTAATCTTTGTAGTGAGTTCACACTTCACACTAATCTTTGTAGTGAGTTCACACTTCACACTAATCTTTGTAGTGAGTCCAAACTTCACATTAATCTTTGTAGTGAGTCCACACTTCACAATAATCTTTGTAGTGAGTCCACACTTCACAATAATCTTTGTAGTGAGTCCACACTTCACAATAATCTTTGTAGTGTGTCCACACTTCACACTAATCTTTGTAGTGAGTCCACACTTCACAATAATCTTTGTAGTGAGTCCACACTTCACACTAATCTTTGTAGTGAGTCCACACTTCACAATAATCTTTGTAGTGAGTCCACACTTCACACTAATCTTTGTAGTGAGTCCACACTTCACAATAATCTTTGTAGTGAGTCCACACTTCACACTAATCTTTGTAGTGAGTCCATACTTCAGACTAATCTTTGTAGTGAGTCCACACTTCACAATAATCTTTGTAGTGAGTCCACACTTCACACTAATCTTTGTAGTGAGTCCACACTTCACACTAATCTTTGTAGTGAGTCCACACTTCACAATAATCTTTGTGGTGAGTCCAAACTAATCATTGTAGTGAGTCCACACTTCACAATAATCTTTGTAGTGAGTCCACACTTCACATTAATCTTTGTAGTGAGTTCACACTTCACACTAATCTTTGTAGTGAGTTCACACTTCACACTAATCTTTGTAGTGAGTCCAAACTTCACATTAATCTTTGTAGTGAGTCCACACTTCACAATAATCTTTGTAGTGAGTCCACACTTCACAATAATCTTTGTAGTGAGTCCACACTTCACAATAATCTTTGTAGTGTGTCCACACTTCACACTAATCTTTGTAGTGAGTCCACACTTCACAATAATCTTTGTAGTGAGTCCACACTTCACACTAATCTTTGTAGTGAGTCCACACTTCACAATAATCTTTGTAGTGAGTCCACACTTCACACTAATCTTTGTAGTGAGTCCACACTTCACAATAATCTTTGTAGTGAGTCCACACTTCACACTAATCTTTGTAGTGAGTCCATACTTCAGACTAATCTTTGTAGTGAGTCCACACTTCACAATAATCTTTGTAGTGAGTCCACACTTCACACTAATCTTTGTAGTGAGTCCACACTTCACACTAATCTTTGTAGTGAGTCCACACTTCACAATAATCTTTGTGGTGAGTCCACATTTCACATTAATCTTTGTAGTGAGTCCACACTTCACACTAATCTTTGTAGTGAGTCCATACTTCACACTAATCTTTGTAGTGAGTCCACACTCCACATTAATCTTTGTAGTGAGTCCACACTTCACACTAATCTTTGTGGTGAGTCCACTCTTCACAATAATCTTTGTAGTGAGTCCACACTTCACACTAATCTTTGTAGTGAGTCCACACTAATCTTTGTAGTGAGTTCACACTTCACAATAATCTTTGTAGTGAGTCCACACTTCACATTAATCTTTGTAGTGAGTCCACACTTCACATTAATCTTTGTAATGAGTTCTCGCGATACGCTAAATTGGCAACACTGCGGAAGACTTGGTATAATCCCGGGATTGCTGGCCAGTTGTTTGTAGGCTTGTAATGTCATTTTGCTCATAGTCTGGCATGTTTTCAATTTAATAGTTAATTTGACTGACGCATATTAGAAGCAATATTGTGGTAATTTTACTTTTTAAGTAATTTAATTTCGTTATGGATACGTTCCTGAATAAAATGAGAAAACGCTGAAAAGAAGTCAATGACAGAAATTAAGGATAAGACAAGAGAGAAGGAACGGTTTCCACGTGGACGTGTCGTGAAAGCAATACAGAGAGACACCCAATCTACTAGAACAGTCCCCAGGTAACAAGACAGTTAGAGAGACGTACAGTCTACTAGAACAGCCTCCAGGTAACAAGACAGTTAGAGAGACGTACAGTCTACTAGAACAGCCTCCAGGTAACAAGACAGTTAGAGAGACTTGCAGTCTACTGGAACAGTCCCCAGGTAACAAGACAGTTAGAGAGACGTACAGTCTACTGGAACAGTCCCCATGTAACAAGACAGTTAGAGAGACGTACAGTCTACTAGAACAGTCCCCATGTAACAAGACAGTTAGAGAGACGTACAGTCTACTGGAACAGTCCCCATGTAACAAGACAGTTAGAGAGACGTACAGTCTACTAGAACAGTCCCCAGGTAACAAGACAGTTAGAGAGACGTACAGTCTACTGGAACAGCCCCCAGGTAACAAGACAGTTAGGGAGACTTGCAGTCTACTGGAACAGTCCCTATGTAACAAGACAGTTAGAGAGACATGCAGTCTACTAGAACAGTCCCCAGGTAACAAGACAGTTAGAGAGACATGCAGTCTACTGGAACAGTCCCCAGGTAATAAGACAGTTAGAGAGACTTGCAGTCTACTGGAACAGTCCCCAGGTAACAAGACAGTTAGAGAGACATGCAGTCTACTGGAACAGTCCCCATGTAACAAGACAGTTAGAGAGACATGCAGTCTACTAGAACAGTCCCCAGGTAACAAGACAGTTAGAGAGACATGCAGTCTACTAGAACAGTCCCCAGGTAACAAGACAGTTAGAGAGACTTGCAGTCTACTAGAACATTCCCCAGGTAACAAGACAGTTAGAGAGACATGCAGTCTACTGGAACAGTCCCCAGATAACAAGACAGTTAGAGAGACGTGCAGTCTACTGGAACAGTCCCCAGGTAACAAGACAGTTAGAGAGATGTACAGTCTACTGGAACAGTCCCCAGGTAACAAGACAGTTAGAGAGACGTACAGTCTACTAGAACAGTCCCCAGGTAACAAGACAGTTAGAGAGAAGTACAGTCTACTGGAACAGTCCCCACGTAACAAGACAGTTAGAGAGACATGTAGTCTACTAGAACAGTCCCCAGGTAACAAGACAGTTAGAGAGACATGCAGTCTACTAGAACAGTCCCCAGGTAACAAGACAGTTAGAGAGACATGCAGTCTACTAGAACAGTCCACAGGTAATAAGACAGTTAGAGAGACATGCAGTCTACTAGAACAGTCCCCAGGTAATAAGACAGTTAGAGAGACATGCAGTCTACTAGAACAGTCCCCAGGTAATAAGACAGTTAGAGAGACATGTAGTCTACTAGAACAGTCCCCAGGTAATAAGACAGTTAGAGAGACGTACAATCTACTAGAACAGTCCCCAGGTAATAAGACAGTTAGAGAGACGTACAATCTACTGGAACAGCCCCCAGGTAATAAGACAGTTAGAGAGACATGCAGTCTACTAGAACAGCCCCCAGGTAACAAGACAGTTAGAGAGACATGCAGTCTACTAGAACAGTCCCCAGGTAACAAGACAGTTAGAGAGACATGCAGTCTACTAGAACAGCCCCCAGGTAACAAGACAGTTAGAGAGACATGCAGTCTACTAGAACAGCCCCCAGGTAACAAGACAGTTAGAGAGACATGCAGTCTACTAGAACAGCCCCCAAGTAATAAGACAGTTAGAGAGACATGCAGTCTACTAGAACAGCCACCAGGTAATAAGACAGTTAGAGAGACATGCAGTCTACTGGAACAGTCCCCAGGTAACAAGACAGTTAGAGAGACGTACAGTCTACTAGAACAGCCCAAAGGTAATAAGACAGTTAGAGAGACATGCAGTATACTAGAACAGCCCAAAGGTAATAAGACAGTTAGAGAGACATGCAGTCTACTAGAACAGTCCCCAGGTAAAAGGACAGTTAGAGAGACTTGCAGTCTACTAGAACAGTCCCCAGGTAACAAGACAGTTAGAGAGACATGCAGTCTACTAGAACAGTCCTCAGGTAATAAGACAGTTAGAGAGACATGCAGTCTACTGGAACAGTCCTCAGGTAATAAGACAGTTAGAGAGACATGCAGTCTACTAGAACAGTCCCCAGGTAATAAGACAGTTAGAGAGCCATGCAGTCTACTAGAACAGCCCCCAGGTAGTAAGACAGTTAGAAAGACATGCAGTCTACTAGAACAGCCCCCAGGTAGTAAGACAGTTAGAAAGACATGCAGCCTACTAGAACAGCCCCCAGGTAATATTACAGTTAGAGAGACTTGCAGTCTACTAGAACAGCCCCCAGGTAATAAGACAGTTAGAGAGACATGCAGTCTACTGGAACAGCCCCCAGGTAATAAGACAGTTAGAGAGACATGCAGTCTACTGGAACAGCCCCCAGGTAATAAGACAGTTAGTGAGACATGCAGTCTACTGGAACAGCCCCCAGGTAATAAAACAGTTAGAGAGACTTGCAGTCTACTAGAACAACCCCCAGGTAATAAGACAGTTAGAGAGACTTGCAGTCTACTGGAACAGTCCCCAGGTAATAAGACAGTTAGAGAGACATGCAGTCTACTGGAACAGTCCCCAGGTAACAAGACAGTTAGAGAGACATGCAGTCTACTAGAACAGCCCCCAGGTAACAAGACAGTTAGAGAGACTTGCAGTCTACTAGAACAGCCACCAGGTAATAAGACAGTTAGAGAGACATGCAGTCTACTAGAACAGTCCCCAGGTAATAAGACAGTTAGAGAGACATGCAGTCTACTAGAACAGCCCCCAGGTAACAAGACAGTTAGAGAGACATGCAATCTACTAGAACAGCCCCCAGGTAATAAGACAGTTAGAGAGAATTGCAGTCTACTAGAACAGCCCAAAGGTAACAAGACAGTTAGAGAGACATGCAGTCTACTAGAACAGTCCACAGGTAATAAGACAGTTAGAGAGACATGCAGTCTACTAGAACAGTCCCCAGGTAATAAGACAGTTAGAGAGACTTGCAGTCTACTAGAACAGTCCCCAGGTAATAAGACAGTTAGAGAGACATGCAGTCTACTGGAACAGTCCTCAGGTAATAAGACAGTTAGAGAGACATGCAGTCTACTAGAACAGTCCCCAGGTAATAAGACAGTTAGAGAGACATGCAGTCTACTAGAACAGTCCCCAGGTAATAAGACAGTTAGAGAGACATGCAGTCTACTAGAACAGCCCCCAGGTAATAAGACAGTTAGAGAGACATGCAGTCTACTAGAACAGTCCCCAGGTAATAAGACCGTTAGAGAGACGTACAGTCTACTGGAACAGCCCCCAGGTAACAAGACAGTTAGAGAGACGTACAGTCTACTAAAACAGCCTAAAGGTAACAAGACAGTTAGAGAGACGTACAGTCTACTAAAACAGCCTAAAGGTAATAAGACAGTTAGAGAGACATGCAGTCTACTGGAACAGCCCCCAGGTAATAAGACAGTTAGAGAGACATGCAGTCTACTAGAACAGCCCCCAGGTAATAAGACAGTTAGTGAGACATGCAGTCTACTGGAACAGCCCCCAGGTAATAAGACAGTTAGAGAGACATGCAGTCTACTGGAACATCCACCAGGTAATAAGACAGTTAGAGAGACTTGCAGTCTACTAGAACAACCCCCAGGTAATAAGACAGTTAGAGAGACATGCAGTCTACTAGAACAGCCCCCAGGTAATAAGACAGTTAGAGAGACATGCAGTCTACTGGAACAGCCCCCAGGTAATAAGACAGTTAGAGAGACATGCAGTCTACTAGAACAGCCCCCAGGTAACAAGACAGTTAGAGAGACTTGCAGTCTACTAGAACAGCCACCAGGTAATAAGACAGTTAGAGAGACATGCAGTCTACTAGAACAGTCCCCAGGTAATAAGACAGTTAGAGAGACATGCAGTCTACTAGAACAGCCCCCAGGTAACAAGACAGTTAGAGAGACATGCAATCTACTAGAACAGCCCCCAGGTAATAAGACAGTTAGAGAGAATTGCAGTCTACTAGAACAGCCCAAAGGTAACAAGACAGTTAGAGAGACATGCAGTCTACTAGAACAGTCCACAGGTAATAAGACAGTTAGAGAGACATGCAGTCTACTAGAACAGTCCCCAGGTAATAAGACAGTTAGAGAGACTTGCAGTCTACTAGAACAGTCCCCAGGTAATAAGACAGTTAGAGAGACATGCAGTCTACTGGAACAGTCCTCAGGTAATAAGACAGTTAGAGAGACATGCAGTCTACTAGAACAGTCCCCAGGTAATAAGACAGTTAGAGAGACATGCAGTCTACTAGAACAGTCCCCAGGTAATAAGACAGTTAGAGAGACATGCAGTCTACTAGAACAGCCCCCAGGTAATAAGACAGTTAGAGAGACATGCAGTCTACTAGAACAGTCCCCAGGTAATAAGACCGTTAGAGAGACGTACAGTCTACTGGAACAGCCCCCAGGTAACAAGACAGTTAGAGAGACGTACAGTCTACTAAAACAGCCTAAAGGTAACAAGACAGTTAGAGAGACGTACAGTCTACTAAAACAGCCTAAAGGTAATAAGACAGTTAGAGAGACATGCAGTCTACTGGAACAGCCCCCAGGTAATAAGACAGTTAGAGAGACATGCAGTCTACTAGAACAGCCCCCAGGTAATAAGACAGTTAGTGAGACATGCAGTCTACTGGAACAGCCCCCAGGTAATAAGACAGTTAGAGAGACATGCAGTCTACTGGAACATCCACCAGGTAATAAGACAGTTAGAGAGACTTGCAGTCTACTAGAACAACCCCCAGGTAATAAGACAGTTAGAGAGACATGCAGTCTACTAGAACAGCCCCCAGGTAATAAGACAGTTAGAGAGACATGCAGTCTACTGGAACAGCCCCCAGGTAATAAGACAGTTAGAGAGACATGCAGTCTACTAGAACAGCCCCCAGGTAACAAGACAGTTAGAGAGACTTGCAGTCTACTGGAACAGTCCCCAGGTAACAAGACAGTTAGAGAGACTTGCAGTCTACTGGAACAGTCGCCAGGGAATAAGACAGTTAGAGAGACATGCAGTCTACTGAAACAGTCGCCATATAACAAGACAGTTAGAGAGACATGCAGTCTACTGGAACAGTCGCCAGGTAACAAGACAGTTAGAGAGACATGCAGTCTACTGGAACAGTCGCCAGGTAACAAGACAGTTAGAGAGACATGCAGTCTACTGGAACAGTCCCCAGGTAACAAGACAGTTAGAGAGACATGCAGTCTACTGGAACAGCCCCCAGGTAATAAGACAGTTAGAGAGACATGCAGTCTACTGGATCAGCCCACAGGTAATAAGACAGTTAGAGAGACATGCAGTCTACTAGAACAGCCCCCAGGTAATAAGACAGTTAGAGAGACATGCAGTCTACTGGAACAGCCCCCAGGTAATAAGACAGTTAGAGAGACATGCAGTCTACTAGAACAGCCCCCAGGTAACAAGACAGTTAGAGAGACTTGCAGTCTACTGGAACAGTCCCCAGGTAACAAGACAGTTAGAGAGACTTGCAGTCTACTGGAACAGTCGCCAGGGAATAAGACAGTTAGAGAGACATGCAGTCTACTGAAACAGTCGCCATATAACAAGACAGTTAGAGAGACATGCAGTCTACTGGAACAGTCGCCAGGTAACAAGACAGTTAGAGAGACATGCAGTCTACTGGAACAGTCGCCAGGTAACAAGACAGTTAGAGAGACATGCAGTCTACTGGAACAGTCCCCAGGTAACAAGACAGTTAGAGAGACATGCAGTCTACTGGAACAGCCCCCAGGTAATAAGACAGTTAGAGAGACATGCAGTCTACTGGATCAGCCCACAGGTAATAAGACAGTTAGAGAGACATGCAGTCTACTAGAACAGCCCCCAGGTAATAAGACAGTTAGAGAGACATGGAGTCTACTGGAACAGCCCCCAGGTAATAAAACAGTTAGAGAGACATGCAGTCTACTAGAACAGCCCAAAGGTAATAAGACAGTTAGAGAGACATGCAGTCTACTGGAACAGTCCCCAGGTAATAAGACAGTTAGAGAGACTTACAGTCTACTGGAACAGTCCCCAGGTAACAAGACAGTTAGAGAGACGTACAGTCTACTAGAACAGTCCCCAGGTAACAAGACAGTTAGAGAGACTTACAGTCTACTAGAACAGTCCTCAGGTAACAAGACAGTTAGAGAGACGTACAGTCTACTAGAACAGTTCCCAGGTAACAAGACAGTTAGAGAGACGTACATTCTACTAGAACAGTTCCCAGGTAACAAGACAGTTAGTGAGACGTGCAGTCTACTAGAACAGTCCTCAGGTAACAAGACAGTTAGAGAGACGTGCAGTCTACTAGAACAGTCCCCAGGTAACAAGACAGTTAGTGAGACGTGCAGTCTACTAGAACAGTCCCCAGGTAACAAGACAGTTAAAGAGACGTACAGTCTACTAGAACAGTTCCCAGGTAACAAGACAGTTAGAGAGACGTACAGTCTACTAGAACAGTCCCCAGGTAACAAGACAGTTAGAGAGACGTACAGTCTACTAGAACAGTTCCCAGGTAACAAGACAGTTAGAGAGACGTACAGTCTACTAGAACAGTTCCCAGGTAACAAGACAGTTAGAGAAACGTACAGTCTACTAGAACAGTCCCCAGGTAACAAGACAGTTAGAGAGACGTACAGTCTACTAGAACAGTCCCCAGGTAACAA
Source organism: Achatina immaculata (assembly GCA_009760885.1). Lineage (NCBI taxonomy): Eukaryota > Metazoa > Mollusca > Gastropoda > Stylommatophora > Achatinidae > Lissachatina > Lissachatina immaculata. Next base: position 37,385,645 of record CM019705.1, on the reverse strand, counting down.
GACAGTTAGAGAGACGTACAGTCTACTAGAACAATCCCCAGGTAACAAGACAGTTAGAGAGACGTACAGTCTACTAGAACAGTCCCCAGGTAACAAGACAGTTAGAGAGACGTACAGTCTACTAGAACAGCTCCCAGGTAACAAGACAGTTAGAGAGACTTACAGTCTACTAGAACAGTCCCCAGGTAACAAGACAGTTAGAGAGACGTACAGTCTACTAGAACAGTCCCCAGGTAACAAGACAGTTAGAGAGACGTACAGTCTACTAGAACAGTCCCCAGGTAACAAGACAGTTAGAGAGACTTGCAGTCTACTGGAACAGCCCCCAGGTAACAAGACAGTTAGAGAGACTTACAGTCTACTAGAACAGCCCCCAGGTAATAAGACAGTTAGAGAGACTTGCAGTCTACTAGAACAGCCCCCAGGTAACAGGACAGTTAGAGAGACTTGCAGTCTACTAGAACAGCCCCCAGGTAACAAGACAGTTAGAGAGACGTACAGTCTACTAGAACAGTCCCCAGGTAACAAGACAGTTAGAGAGACTTGCAGTCTACTAGAACAGCCCCCAGGTAACAAGACATATCCTATACCAAAATGTGTTATTTGGAGAGAAAAACTAAGCTAAAAAATGTATGGTTTATAGTAATTTGAAAAGACATTTAATACCAAAACTAATCACTTATCTGGAAATGACAAGAACAATTTTACCCGATTGCTATCACTTGAAGCAAAGCAAGCAACAGTTATAGTACGGAGGTCCCCTGTTTCTGAAAAAGTTATGGTACGGAGAGCAAGTATTTCTGAAAGAGAAAAGAAACAAATCAGTTATAAAACTTTGAAATAGTAGCCAAAAAACAAAAAAAAAGCAACTGAACTCTTTTATTGCAAACCTTTGGAAAAAAATATATTTATGGTGCTGAAAATACTGATCGTCCTTCTTTTTTCAGTATTAATACTGACTGAAATTGTTTTAATTCCATGTACCAGCAGTGTTTCACACACACACAGTCAATCTTTCGGCATGCTAGTGTCCCTTGGCGCATTCTTTGAGAATCACTGATCTAGATGCTACTGTTACAAATGAACTATCATTAATCTAGATGATTGTGTTATAAATGACATGAAACTATCATTAATCTAGATGATTGTGTTATAAATGACATGAAACTATCATTAATCTAGATGATTGTGTTTTAAATGACATGACAACAGCATTAACCCAAATGACACTATCATTAATCTAGTTATAAATATTAAAATATTTTAAAATGTTATAAATCACATGATAATATCATTAAATCCATGGAACAGTGTTATAAATGACATGATATCATTAACCCATACGACAGTGTTATAAATGACATGATGATATAATTAACCCATACGACAGTGTTATAAATGATATGGCAATATCATTAACCCATTCGACATTGTTATAAATGACATAACAATATCGTTAACCCATTAGACAGTGTTATAAATGACATGACAGTATAATTAACCCATTCGACAGTGTTATAAATGATATGACAATATCATTAACCCGTTCGACAGTGTTATAAATGACATGACAACATCAGGTTCTGTGAAGAAGAAACTACAGCAGGTGATGCCCTCACAAAGAAGCTCAGGAAAGCTCCGAAATCTGCACGTTCTAGCACAGCCACATACGTAACATCACCAAACCTGGCCTTCGACATCACAACACTGACGTGCGAGGGGTGATTGATAAGTTCTCGGCATAAGGTACACTTACTTGAAACACACAGATGATATTAGGTAGATTTGTAGATCAGGTTAATGTAAGATTAAACGCCAAATTTCAAGAAGTTAACTGTAACCAATTTTTGACAGGCTACAGAAGTGGTAAAGGGTGGCAGAAATTGAGAAAATGGATAAAATTTCCTATCGAGCAGTCATTAGCTACCTCTGCATCAAGTGCCTATCATCGAAGGAGATCCATGAGGATATGGTGGAGACTCTAGGGGAGAGGGTCCCTTCTTACAGCAGAGAGAAGAAATGGACAGCTCAGTTCAAACATGGAAGAGAGAGTCTGGAAGATGATCCCCGTCCAAGAAAACCAAGAACAGTAACCACCGATGAAACCACCGGTAGAATCCATGACATGATAATGGAGGATCGACGACTATCTGAGCGATACATTGTATGGTTTATAGTAATTTGAAAAGACATTTAATACCAAAACTAATCACTTATCTGGAAATGACAAGAACAATTTTACCCGATTGCTATCACTTGAAGCAAAGCAAGCAACAGTTATAGTACGGAGGTCCCCTGTTTCTGAAAAAGTTATGGTACGGAGAGCAAGTATTTCTGAAAGAGAAAAGAAACAAATCAGTTATAAAACTTTGAAATAGTAGCCAAAAAACAAAAAAAAGCAACTGAACTCTTTTATTGCAAACCTTTGGAAAAAAATATATTTATGGTGCTGAAAATACTGATCGTCCTTCTTTTTTCAGTATTAATACTGACTGAAATTGTTTTAATTCCATGTACCAGCAGTGTTTCACACACACACAGTCAATCTTTCGGCATGCTAGTGTCCCTTGGCGCATTCTTTGAGAATCACTGATCTAGATGCTACTGTTACAAATGAACTATCATTAATCTAGATGATTGTGTTATAAATGACATGAAACTATCATTAATCTAGATGATTGTGTTATAAATGACATGAAACTATCATTAATCTAGATGATTGTGTTTTAAATGACATGACAACAGCATTAACCCAAATGACACTATCATTAATCTAGTTATAAATATTAAAATATTTTAAAATGTTATAAATCACATGATAATATCATTAAATCCATGGAACAGTGTTATAAATGACATGATATCATTAACCCATACGACAGTGTTATAAATGACATGATGATATAATTAACCCATACGACAGTGTTATAAATGATATGGCAATATCATTAACCCATTCGACATTGTTATAAATGACATAACAATATCGTTAACCCATTAGACAGTGTTATAAATGACATGACAGTATAATTAACCCATTCGACAGTGTTATAAATGATATGACAATATCATTAACCCGTTCGACAGTGTTATAAATGACATGACAACATCAGGTTCTGTGAAGAAGAAACTACAGCAGGTGATGCCCTCACAAAGAAGCTCAGGAAAGCTCCGAAATCTGCACGTTCTAGCACAGCCACATACGTAACATCACCAAACCTGGCCTTCGACATCACAACACTGACGTGCGAGGGGTGATTGATAAGTTCTCGGCATAAGGTACACTTACTTGAAACACACAGATGATATTAGGTAGATTTGTAGATCAGGTTAATGTAAGATTAAACGCCAAATTTCAAGAAGTTAACTGTAACCAATTTTTGACAGGCTACAGAAGTGGTAAAGGGTGGCAGAAATTGAGAAAATGGATAAAATTTCCTATCGAGCAGTCATTAGCTACCTCTGCATCAAGTGCCTATCATCGAAGGAGATCCATGAGGATATGGTGGAGACTCTAGGGGAGAGGGTCCCTTCTTACAGCAGAGAGAAGAAATGGACAGCTCAGTTCAAACATGGAAGAGAGAGTCTGGAAGATGATCCCCGTCCAAGAAAACCAAGAACAGTAACCACCGATGAAACCACCGGTAGAATCCATGACATGATAATGGAGGATCGACGACTATCTGAGCGATACATTGCTAGTGAGTTGGGCATCTCACAGGAATGTGTTCATGCCATTATTTACAATGATCTTCAAATGACAAAGGTCTCTGCTCTATGGGTCCTGAAACTTATTGGAGCTGATCACAAACGACAGCGTCTCAACATGTCAGGGGACAATCGTGGCCATTTTTCTGCAGATCCTGAAAATTTTCTTCAGCAATTTGTGACTATAGGTGAGACTTGGGTTCATCATTTTCAACCAGAAACCAAAGAACAGTCAAAGCAGTGGAAACATCATGGATCCCCACCTCCAAAGAAAGCAAGGTTGGTTCTGTCTGCAGGCAAAGTGATGGCTTCCATCTTTTGGGATTCAGAAGGTGTGCTATTGGTAGACTAACTTCAAAAGGCCATAACGGTCGCCGGGGCCTGTTACGCTAATCTTGTGAAGCGACTGTGGGTCAAATTGAAGAAAAGGCGTCGAGGGAAATTGACGAGAGAAGTTATCTTTCATCAAGACAATGCTCCATTTCACAAGTCGGTGGTGGCAATGGCTGCCATTCATGAATGTGGCTTCCAGCTTCTTGAACATCCTCCTTATTCCCCAGATTTAGCCCCTTCTGACTATTACCTGTTTACCAAACTCAAAAAGGAGCTCAGTGGTCGCAGATTTGCTTCAGATGATGACATCATTCATGCTGTAGACCACTTTCTACTGGCACAAGATGCTGACTTTTACAAAGAAGGGATCCGTATGCTCCAGGACCGCTGGACTAAGTGTATAAATTTTCAAGGGGACTATGCTGAGAAATAACCAAAAAAAGTTGTCCACAGATAATCCATTGTACATTCTGACGAGAACTTATCAATCAACCCTCGTATCTCATTTCTCAGAGAATATCATACAAGTTTAACAAAATTGGAATCAAGACACTTAACATAATCAGGAAGAAGACAGTAGTTAGAGAACCCTCGCAGTCATAGGGAAACCCTTAGGGAAAACGAAAAATTGGAAGAGCTAGAGGAAGAGATCCTAACAAGTGAAAGTTAAAAAAAGGGTAAAAGTAGTCCTATTATTCCGTGGAGGCACAGAGGGAATGTAGTGCTAGTGTCCATACTTTTCTTAACCCGTCCTCACACTACAAGGTGATGTGCTCAGCATCGAGTCTGGTCGCTTTGCCTTCCCCAACACCAGAAGGGTCAGGTAGTCATTTCTACAGCCTGGGCGACTTGGGCGCTTCCAGCTCGATCCAAACCACTGACCTTCACTACGATAGAGACTAGGACACTAACCACTTCGCCACTCAAGCTCCACAAAACGACCGAGCCGCCACAGGAAGATAAAGGGAACCCTGCCTGATTAGTGACGCGTTCCACAGAAACACAGAAGAGCGTCATGGCAAGCACTTGTTGATTCAACATTTGAGGAATTAATAAATGATACTGAATGTTCACCAGATCCCCAGCTATGAGGATATAAGACTGACACACCCTCCCCACTCCATCAGACCTACTTCAGTTTCCACCATTAATTAAACACGCGCTATAGCAAATTAAACATTGCATATTGTATTGCGTACAAGATTCATTTATTTGTTAAAAAATGCTTTACGTGGAGTTCAGTTTTCGAAAATATTCATTAACAGCTCCATGGCATTCAAACAAACATGTTCCTCATCAATTTCCTCTCGCGTTTTTAATCTTCCCCAGGGAAATTAAATAAAACAAGAAACGAGGAGTGAACGGAATGAAGATAAAATATGGCGCAGGGGAAAGACATAAAAATATTATGATGGAGGATTATTTTCTGATGCGCGGAAGGTTTCGTTTGTGAAGGAGCAAAGATGGCCGTGCTTGAGAATCAGTGTGCTCATTTGGGGGTTGGGGGAGAGAGAAAGAGGAAGGAGAGGAGGGAAGCAATTCAGAAGTGGCCAAGACCCAATCACGACATCTTCGTGGTGGTCATGATAACTGGGATGATGCACTCCTCTAGCCTGGATTAGATTCAGCATGGTCCCGGTGGAGATTGAGGCCCGCAAAGAACCATGTTCCATGGGTCCAAATTGGATCTTCCTGAATGCAAGAATAACTACTGCCTGTCAGACGATATGTCTATGTTCCAAGGCCATTACAGCTGTGGCAGCTGAGAAAATAGATCCCAGAATAGTAGTAGTAGTAGTAGTAGTAGTAGTAGTAGTAGTAGTAGTAGTAGTAGTAGTAGTAGTAAAAGCAGAAGAAGAAAAAATAAAAGACACTTGTGTATTTCTTACAGACATTATATCGTTAGTCAAACAAAACAGAATAGCCAGTCTGACTAGCTGAACTACTGAAGCAGAGACTTCCATTTTGTTGCTGTCTACAGGAAATATTATTCCATGTTTGAAGCATATAGTTTCTACTTTCAGCAAAATTTCCTCCATCCTAAATTAAAGTTGCTGCCTTCATGAAATATCAGCTGAAACATATAGTTGCTGTCTTCATGAAACATCAGCTGAAACATATAGTTGCTGCCTTCATGAAACATCACTTGGAACATACGAATATAGTTGCTGCCTTCACGAAGCATCAGCTTGGACATATAGTTGCTACCTCCATGAAGCATCAGGTTGAACATATAGTTGCTGCCTTCATGAAACATCTTGTTGCCTTACAGGAAATATTCCTCAGTGCTGAAACATACGGCTGCTGTTTACATTAAATGTTCATCCATGCTGAAGTATATAATTGCCTCCTTCAGCAAATATTCATTCATGCTGAAGTATATAATTGCCTCCTTCAGCAAATATTCGTTCATGCTGAAGTATATAATTGTCTACTTCAGCAAATATTCATCCATGCTAAAGTATATAATTTCGTCCTTAAGCAAGTATTCATGACTGCTGGAGTACATACTTGCTGCTTGCAGAATATATTCATGAATGCTGAAATATGTAGTTAAATACTTAGTGCATATATTCATGAATGTTGAAGTGTGTTGTAGCTATCTATAGCAAATATTCATGAATGCTGAAGTGCATTGTAGCTATCTATACCAAATATTCACGAATACTGAAGTATGCTGTTGCTGCCTACAGCATATACTCATGAACGCTGAAATATGCATATGCTGCCTACATCAAATATTCATCCTATATATAGTTACTGTTAGCAGCGAATATTCATGAATGCTGAATTAAATTGTAGCTGTCTACAGCAAACAACTCTAGCAAATAATATCAGACTACACGCTGAGACTGGCCGGGGAAAAAAAGGGTTAATTGCCTTTGTGTGCGTGGACTTTTGTTGGGGAAAAACCACCCAGTGGCGGGATGCAAATGAATTTGTTATCCGTAAAATATAGGCGTATGCTTCATGGTGGCCTTTTTACTGAAAAGCAGGGGCGTTACCTCGAGTGGGGGAGAAATATTAACCGGAAAAGGTTAGCACTTACAAGTTAGATTTGAAAATATGAATGTAGTTTGTTTTTGTTGCGGATTCAAATATTGTTTGCGTCTGTTTGTCTGTCTGTCTGTTTGTCTTTCTGTCTGTCTGCCTGTCTGACCGTTAATTATTCCAGCATGTCCCTATGCTTCTCAGTCTATTTAGATTTCAGCCTTCCAACGGCCTGTACTCCGTTTGTCTGTCTGCCTAACTGCCTACCTAGCCGTTTGTCTGTCTTGCCTAACTGTCTACCTAGCTGTTTGTCTATCTGTCTAACTACCTACCTAGTCATTTATCTGTCTGTCTAACTGCCTACCCAGCCGTTTGTCTGTCTTGCCTAACTGTCTACCTAGCTGTTTGTCTATCTGCCTAACTGCCTACCTAGCCGTTTATCTCTCTGCTTAACTGCCTACCTAGCCGTTTATCTCTCTGCCTAACTGCCTACCTAGCCGTTTATCTCTCTGCCTAACTGCCTACCTAGCCAGTTGTTTGTTTATTTAACTACCTACATAGCTATTTCTTTGCTGTTTAACTACCTACCTAGCCAGTTGCCTGTCTGCCTAACTACCTACCTAGCCGTTTGTTTGTCTGCATGACTACCTACCTAGCCGTTTGTTTGTCTGCATGACTACCTATCTAGTAATTTGTCTGTCTGCCTAACTACCTACAAAGCCGTCTCTTTGTATATCACTTAACATTTCAATCTGCATGACTCCCTGCCTTTACGCCTATGGGCTCACAGTTTCAGCTTCAATGTCTGCCAGCCTCTCTGTCTATTAGTCTGTATCCACGTCTGTTAATCTTCTCCATCTGCGCGGCTGCCAACTTGTCTGTCTGTCTGCTTGTCCCGTGCCTGTGTGTCTATTTGTTCTGGCACTTAATTTGCATGTGTCTTTTTATCTGCCGGCGAGTGAAAAGCCTCCCCGACTTCATTTATCCTCGTAAAAAATGTGATGATTGAAGGATTGGAAGGATTGCAGCGCAGGATTGAAGTGATGGCGTTCCGAACAAACTCTTAAATTACTTTTTTTCCCCTTCATCTTCCTTGGCACTATCTTTTGCCATATCCTAATCGAGACGTTGTTTGAGAGCTATTGTTGCTGTTGGGCAGGTTGTGAGAATGTGTAACATCACACGGGTTTTCTTTTTACTTTGTACAAGATCCAATATCTCAAGAAAATGGCGGATCAAGAAATAATAACTTGTTAAAGAAAAATTACATCCTTGTCTAGATCAAAACGACCAGCAGGAACAGTGTCAGGTCCCAACATCCGGTTATGAGTTTGTAATATGTGAACAAATCAGTGATTGACAGCCTAAACACAAATTGCGTTGTTTTATGTGTTCTCTGCGGCTAAAGCACTCACCGTGCTGTGATTTCTCGAAACCGACACAGATATACTTGTCTTTCACCTTGTATGAAGTACTTTCTGAAAAATATCTGTCTTATCGGGGATTTATACTATTTTTTCTTTAATGTAAAATTAAACCCTGTTTACAAACATCCGCGAGAAATAAATGTCCGCTTGAAATATTTCTTATTTTGTGGCGGGATTTACTTTTTACACGTTCCTCACGGACCGAACCAAAATCAAAACTGACCGATTCTCCTCCACACAAATTGAGCATCATCAAACTACTAGCCTGATTATACTCCAACAGATTTCGCTGGGTACTTTTTTACTAGGTTTATTTTTTAATAACATAAACCGGTTACGGTAACTGAGGACTTCCAGCAGTTTCGGTTTTGTTATTTTGTAATCGGTAATTTGCCGGTATTTGTCAGTTATCTATACCAAATATTCACGAATACTGAAGTATGCTGTTGCTGCCTACAGCATATACTCATGAACGCTGAAATATGCATATGCTGCCTACATCAAATATTCATCCTATATATAGTTACTGTTAGCAGCGAATATTCATGAATGCTGAATTAAATTGTAGCTGTCTACAGCAAACAACTCTAGCAAATAATATCAGACTACAGTGGCAAATCCTCCAAATCTGCTTACAGTACTTGGAATATGCAAGTGAACGGATGGGAGCTAAAAGCGCACTGAATGGTCCAACTTTACGCACAGAACTAATACTAGCAAATTATACACGCTGAGACTGGCCGGGGAAAAAAAGGGTTAATTGCCTTTGTGTGCGTGGACTTTTGTTGGGGAAAAACCACCCAGTGGCGGGATGCAAATGAATTTGTTATCCGTAAAATATAGGCGTATGCTTCATGGTGGCCTTTTTACTGAAAAGCAGGGGCGTTACCTCGAGTGGGGGAGAAATATTAACCGGAAAAGGTTAGCACTTACAAGTTAGATTTGAAAATATGAATGTAGTTTGTTTTTGTTGCGGATTCAAATATTGTTTGCGTCTGTTTGTCTGTCTGTCTGTTTGTCTTTCTGTCTGTCTGCCTGTCTGACCGTTAATTATTCCAGCATGTCCCTATGCTTCTCAGTCTATTTAGATTTCAGCCTTCCAACGGCCTGTACTCCGTTTGTCTGTCTGCCTAACTGCCTACCTAGCCGTTTGTCTGTCTTGCCTAACTGTCTACCTAGCTGTTTGTCTATCTGTCTAACTACCTACCTAGTCATTTATCTGTCTGTCTAACTGCCTACCCAGCCGTTTGTCTGTCTTGCCTAACTGTCTACCTAGCTGTTTGTCTATCTGCCTAACTGCCTACCTAGCCGTTTATCTCTCTGCTTAACTGCCTACCTAGCCGTTTATCTCTCTGCCTAACTGCCTACCTAGCCGTTTATCTCTCTGCCTAACTGCCTACCTAGCCAGTTGTTTGTTTATTTAACTACCTACATAGCTATTTCTTTGCTGTTTAACTACCTACCTAGCCAGTTGCCTGTCTGCCTAACTACCTACCTAGCCGTTTGTTTGTCTGCATGACTACCTACCTAGCCGTTTGTTTGTCTGCATGACTACCTATCTAGTAATTTGTCTGTCTGCCTAACTACCTACAAAGCCGTCTCTTTGTATATCACTTAACATTTCAATCTGCATGACTCCCTGCCTTTACGCCTATGGGCTCACAGTTTCAGCTTCAATGTCTGCCAGCCTCTCTGTCTATTAGTCTGTATCCACGTCTGTTAATCTTCTCCATCTGCGCGGCTGCCAACTTGTCTGTCTGTCTGCTTGTCCCGTGCCTGTGTGTCTATTTGTTCTGGCACTTAATTTGCATGTGTCTTTTTATCTGCCGGCGAGTGAAAAGCCTCCCCGACTTCATTTATCCTCGTAAAAAATGTGATGATTGAAGGATTGGAAGGATTGCAGCGCAGGATTGAAGTGATGGCGTTCCGAACAAACTCTTAAATTACTTTTTTTCCCCTTCATCTTCCTTGGCACTATCTTTTGCCATATCCTAATCGAGACGTTGTTTGAGAGCTATTGTTGCTGTTGGGCAGGTTGTGAGAATGTGTAACATCACACGGGTTTTCTTTTTACTTTGTACAAGATCCAATATCTCAAGAAAATGGCGGATCAAGAAATAATAACTTGTTAAAGAAAAATTACATCCTTGTCTAGATCAAAACGACCAGCAGGAACAGTGTCAGGTCCCAACATCCGGTTATGAGTTTGTAATATGTGAACAAATCAGTGATTGACAGCCTAAACACAAATTGCGTTGTTTTATGTGTTCTCTGCGGCTAAAGCACTCACCGTGCTGTGATTTCTCGAAACCGACACAGATATACTTGTCTTTCACCTTGTATGAAGTACTTTCTGAAAAATATCTGTCTTATCGGGGATTTATACTATTTTTTCTTTAATGTAAAATTAAACCCTGTTTACAAACATCCGCGAGAAATAAATGTCCGCTTGAAATATTTCTTATTTTGTGGCGGGATTTACTTTTTACACGTTCCTCACGGACCGAACCAAAATCAAAACTGACCGATTCTCCTCCACACAAATTGAGCATCATCAAACTACTAGCCTGATTATACTCCAACAGATTTCGCTGGGTACTTTTTTACTAGGTTTATTTTTTAATAACATAAACCGGTTACGGTAACTGAGGACTTCCAGCAGTTTCGGTTTTGTTATTTTGTAATCGGTAATTTGCCGGTATTTGTCAGTTAACGCGATCACTGGGCTAATGAATGTCTCAGGATGTCTGACAGTGTAGGTGAAATGACTGCCTTAAAAAAAAAAGAAACTATATGGCGTTGAAATGTGGAACGGGGATATTTCTTCTTGACAGTCTTTTTAAACAGGAGGTGATTTTTTATTTGAAACAATAGTTTAAACACTTGTGACGGCAATAGTTTAGACACCTGTGATGGCAATAGTTTAGACACCTGTGATGGCAATAGTTTAAACACCTGTGATGGCAATAGTTTACACACCTGTGATGGCAATAGTTTACACACCTGTGATGGCAATAGTTTAAACACCTGTGATGGCAATAGTTTAAACACCTGTGATGGCAATAGTTTAAACACCTGTGATGGCAATAGTTTAGACACCTGTGATGGCAATAGTTTAGACACCTGTGATGGCAATAGTTTAGACACCTGTGATGGCAATAGTTTAAACACCTGTGATGGCAATAGTTTAAACACCTGTGATGGCAATAGTTTAAACACCTGTGATGGCAATAGTTTAGACACCTGTGATGGCAATAGTTTAGACACCTGTGATGGCAATAGTTTAGACACCTGTGATGGCAATAGTTTAAACACCTGTGATGGCAATAGTTTAGACACCTGTGATGGCAATAGTTTAAACACCTGTGATGGCAATAGTTTACACACCTGTGATGGCAATAGTTTAGACACCTGTGATGGCAATAGTTTAGACACCTGTGATGGCAATAGTTTACACACCTGTGATGGCAATAGTTTAAACACCTGTGATGGCAATAGTTTAGACACCTGTGATGGCAATAGTTTACACACCTGTGATGGCAATAGTTTACACACCTGTGATGGCAATAGTTTAAACACCTGTGATGGCAATAGTTTACACACCTGTGATGGCAATAGTTTACACACCTGTGATGGCAATAGTTTAGACGCCTGTTATGGCAATAGATTAAACACATGTGATGGCAATAGTTTACACACCTGTGATGGGAATAGTTTAGACACATGTGAGGGGAATAGTTTAGACACCTGTGATGGTAATAGTTTAAACACACGTGATTGCAAAAGATTAGACACCTGTGATGGCAATAGTTTAAACTCATGTGATGGCAATAGTTTAGACACCTATGATGGAAATAGTTTGACACCTGTGATGGAAATAGTTTGATATCTATGATAGCAATAGCCTGGCACCTGTGGTGGCAATAATTTGACACCTGTGATGGCAATAGTTTAGTAGACACCTGTGATTGCAATAGCTTCACACCTGTAATGGCAATAGTTTAGACAGACAATGATCTAATATGTGCAGGATGGATGGGTTAGTTGTCAGAGGGTCAAGGTCGCGTCTTCTTTGGCGCTCTTAGAAAGGTCATTCAGCCGTGGATGCTCAGTGGAAGGATACGCACGGTTGTGGAGTTTGCAGAAAAGAATTTGGGGGGGGGGGGGTAATCGTTTAGGAAGAAAGAGTGAGAGTGTGTGTGTGTCATGCAAAATAGTTACCCACTTCCCATCTGACACGTTATCTGTGCTTCAAGGTCATCAAGATCAACGTCCCCATGGGTTTATAAAAACCCACACATCGGTAGATCCCGTGAGATCGAACAAAGATATCGCTTACCAGATTTTTTTTTATCTTGCCTTCGTTGTTCAGCTCTTCGTGAAACATGTACTCAGTGTCCTCCAGTCACAGCGTCTCACAGTCATCTTCTCACAGTCATCATCTCACAGTCATCGTCTCACCGTCATCGTCTCACAGCCATCATCTCACAGCCATCATCTCACAGTCATCTTCTCACAGTCATCATCTCACAGTCATCATCTCACAGTCATCTTATCACAGTCATCTTCTCACAGTCATCATCTCACAGTCATCATCTCACAGTCAGTCTGTCTTATTGTTCTGGGAGTTTGTTGGCGCATCCATCTTTTGGCTGTCGAGGTGTAGTCTCCACTACACCATCCATATGCCGTCCATTTTCCTCAGAGAGAGAGAGAGAGAGAGAGAGAGAGAGAGAGAGCGGGTTACAGTTAAGTTCTTTATGCGTTTTATATATTTGTTTTACCTTTTCTTTTGTCCTTGATAAAGGCAATTTTGGCGAAATATTGTGTGTTATTGCCTTTCATAATCAATTGTTCCTTCCTTCCTTCTAACTCTACTAGCACCAGTTTTACAGCAGTCACTATCACAGTTATCTCAGAATAAGAGAAGTCGGTAGATTGTTCCCCTTTGCTTCCTAGACGCTGAATTACAAGATGGTGTAGTGAGCAGATGGCAGAACATGTCACGAGAATTTCGCTAGTGATAGTCATTCATGGGAGATTTTTGTTTAGGCCGCGTTGTTATTAAAGGATTGTAGAATTTACGTATTTTCATTCCTTCATCCTTTTAAGTAATTATGCACAAAAAGACAAAGAAGTGAAGGAATCATGCCGTCAAGATAAACGTCAATACTATGACAACTTAGCAGAAGCAGCAGAGAAAGCAGCGTACATAAATGACATGAAAACCATATATAAAATCACAAAGCAGATGACAGGTAATTTCAACACAAGATGTGAAAGTGCAGTAAGGACACAACATGGACAACTGGTCAGTGGAGAAAGAGAAAAAATTTGAAAGATGGAGGGAACACTTTAACACCCTACTAAACAGAACACAAGCAGCACAAACAATAGACATACTTGAAGCAAAAACGGAACTAAACATCAATACAGGACCAATAACAATAAGTGAAATAAAGGAGGCGATAAAGAAGCTAAAATCAGACAGGACACTAGGTGAAGATGAAGTGACTGCTGAGATGTTGAAAGCAGAAGAAACAGAAACACCAAAACAACTTTGCCGGATATTGCAACAAATTTGGGATCTAGAAAAAGCCCCAGAGGAGTGGAAAACTGGGCTTATAGTAAAACTACCAAAGAAGGGTGACCTCAGAGATTGCGGGAACTGGAGAGGCATTACCCTACTGCCACTCACCAGTAAAGTATAGTGCAGAATAATCATCAACAGAATTATACCAACACTTGAGGAAAAACTTCGGAAAGAGCAGGCAGAATTTAGGAAAGGAAGGTCATGCATAGACCACATATTTGTACTTAGACAAATATTAGAACAGGCAAATGAGTGGCATAGCACAACATATGCATTATTCATAGATTTTGAGAAAGCCTTTGACAGTGTCAACAGAGATGCACTGAGGAAAATCCTAAGATGGCATGTCCTCCCCCATAAAATAGTTAATGTAATCAAAGCCCTATACGAGGGTTTTCAGTGCAAAAGTTATCTGTGCAGAACATACCTCCAGCAGCTTTAGGGTACAAACAGGAGTGAAACAGGGATGTGTACTATCACCTACATTATTTATCTTGGCAGTAGACAGGTTAATGAAGGAGGCAACATCAGACAAACGCAGAGGATTACAATGGACCCTTGACACACTGCTGGATGACCTTGAATTTGCGGATGACATTTGTCTATTATCAAGCAGTCACAAAGATATGCAAGATAAAATAAACAAGCTAACTCAGAATGCAAAACAACATAGGACTAAAGATCAACGTAGGAAAGACAAAGTTAATGAAGCAAAATGTGAACAACAGAAATGTACTCAGAGAGGATAGCAAGTTAGTGGACGAGGTCAACAAATTTGTATACCTTGGCAGCAGAGTAGTAGAAAATGGAGACAGCACAGAGGACATCAACAGCAGACTTACTAGAGCAAACCAGGCCTTTGCAATGCTGCAGACTATATGGAAATCAAAAAAACTAAGCATAAATATGAAAATCAGGATATTTAAGAGTAATGTTCTAAGTGTACTACTCTATGGAAGTGAATGCTGGAAAATCACCAAAACCATAGAAAACAAGTTACATTCTTTCCAGACTAAATGTTTACGAAGAATTAGGAAAATATTTTGGCCAAACACCATACGAAATAACATCTTATTGGCAGAAATGCAGATGAAGCCACTGACAACAATTATTGAGGAAAGACGCTGGCGATGGTTGGGACATGTGCTCCGAATGACTGACAACTCACTACCAAAAAACAGCACTAAGATGGACACCACAGGGGAACAGAAGTAAGGGTAGACCAAAAGGGACATGGAGAAGAACAACAGAAAGGATGCTGAACAATAGAGGGCTCACCTGGGCAAGAGCAGAAAAAAAGGCGAAGGACAGGCATTTGTGGAAAACCCTTGCGGAAGCCCCATGTGCCCTGGGCACTTAAGGTTCAGAGAGAGAGAGAGAGAGAGATTCCTTTATCCGTAAAATTTTTTTTAAATACTGCAAATTCTAGATAAAGGTCAGTTATTCTGATTTTAACATGTCTCGTTTTGTTTTACGAACAAGATCTATGTGGCTGAGATAGTTGATGCATCGTTTTGCTTTTATTTCCGCGATCTTTCTGTGGTTATCTCCTGTAAAACTGCTTCGAGGTTTTCTTCTTATAGTTTCCTTCTTTTTTTTCTTCTTCAGTTTTTTTGTTCAGCCTCCCCCCTGATAGACACGAAGTTCGTTGCAATAGACCAGGTGTGTGCAGCAATCTACATATCACATCAGAAATCGAGCAAAATGCAAATTGCAGCTGAAAAACGATAGTGTGTCTCTGGTCTGGCGCAAATAAGCAACGCATCATTAACCAATGTATCATTAACCGTTTCTTCCGCGGCGAAGGGCTGGTTGTCAGAACGAGGCAAATATCACTGCGCGATACTGCACTCAGAAATTGCGTAGTATTGTTCCGGTGGCACGCGCCTGTCTGAGTACGCTTGGTAGAGTATATTAGATATGGCTGCAGTAAAAATATAGTCCCACGGCATCGAAATGTGTACGGGATGCGTTCTCAGGGCAGTTTTTTTCTAAACTTCCGAGTGATTTTTATTTCAGTTGAACGTTTTATTCTTGTGATGACAATAACGAAAAGCGTTAGTAATCAGACAGTTAAAGAGTTTGGTTAATCAAGAGACACAATGCAGCATTCATGCTAGAGGGAAAAGAACAAGAGGAAAGAACAAGAGGTCAACAAAAATATAGATCAGTTGTTCCCAAACTGGTGGTCCACGGACTTTTGTTAACTGGGAACCACTGGTATAGACTTTTTGGATAACGTTAAAAAAAATATGGGACTGGTTTGAGTTGGGCTGGGTGCACCTGGAACAAGAAGCCCAAGAGAAAGCAGTGGGAAACGCTGCAGGTAACCTTCCATTGGAGATTAGGGGATGGGTGAGGAGAAAAGGGTAGCAGCATGATGGACATGGAAGTAATTTAGAACTAATGCGATCCCGGACAATGAGTTCCAAGTCAGACATTGGGCACGTTCGAAAGAAGGCTCAGAAATCAGACGAAACCTGTTCTCTACTGCAAGATCTGATGAACATATTCTCGTCCAGTATAAAAATATATAGATATTCCATACACAGGTACACGTATAGTATCTGCTCACGCACACACATACACACCCACCCACACACACACACACACACACATATATATATATATATATATATATATATAAACATAACACTCACACAATACACACACAGATAGTCCTCGAAGATCCGTTTTTTCCGAACACGTGGTTTGTTATTATAAATTGACAACTATTTATTTTAAAGAATGTTTAGTTCTTATTCAATGTATAAGAATTTATTTTAATGTCTATGTACAGATTAGAAGGGCACTGTTATTTTTTATGTGTTAAAGCGCTGTGTATTCACCATCTGTGAAATTTCGCTTTACGCCCATTTCGTTTTGCGACGCGGATGTCGAGATGGAGCCGAAAACGAGTACACATTCTTTTGCTTTAAGAGCGTTCTCTTTATAAAGTCATGACTTCTAATAGACGTAATTTCGTTCAGATCGGTACCACTTTGCGAGATATTCGAAACATTGGTTTGTTAGTTGAAAGATCGTTTGGGTAGTTGATTGTTTGGCTGAATTGTGAATTGACTGGTTTATGGGCCGATTGTTTTGTGTCACACTGGGATTGTTTGTCTGAATTGACTGGTTGATGGGCTGATTGTTTTGTGTCACACTGGGTTTGTTTGTCTGAATTGACTGGTTGATGGGCCGATTCTTTTGTGTCACATTGGGATTGTTTGGCTGACAGATTGCTTGGCTGTTCGAGTTTCAGTAGATTATTTGATTGACAGAGTGGATACATGGTTTGTTGACAGTTAAACATTCGACACTTAATCACGGGACACTTAATCACACGACACTTAATCACACGACACTTAATCACGGGACACTTAATCACCGACTCCTACTCACTCGCGCACTTAAACCAAGCACTGACTGAACCTCTAACCTACCCCGAAACCTAACACTACCCCGACAAGTGATTAAGCGTCTGTACACCGGCTAATTATTGACAGATTATTTTGCTGTTTGAACAGCATATCGGTGGATTGTTGTCAGATTGGTGAGTTGCTTGACTGACTATTGATAGTTTCTTGAGTTGCTTGATTGATTGTTAGTTTGATGAATTGCTTGATTGACTATTGATAGTTTCTTGAGTTGCCTGATTGATTATTGTTGGTTTGGTGAATTGCTTGATTGACTATTGATAGTTCGGTGAGTTGCTTGATTAACTACTGATAGTTTTGTGAGTTGCCTGACTGACCATTGATAGTTTGTTGAGTTGCTTGAATGATTATTGATAGTTTGTTGAGTTGCTTGATGGATCGTTGATGGGTTGTTGAGTTGCTTGATTTATCATTGATAGATTGAGTTGCTTGATGGATTTTATTGTTTTATTTTTTTAAAAGCGTGATTGATTATTGATAGTTTGTTGAGTTGCTTGATTGATTGTTGAGCTGCTTGATCGATTGCTGATAGATGAGTAAAATGGCCCGTGAGTGGTCTATAGAATGGGTGTGTTTAATTTCTCGACAAAGCGTAACAGGAATTTTCCTCAAGCTCCACCACCACAGGGGGAATACTTCCATCTCCAACCGCTGACCAAGCTGAAGTGACGCAACAAACGCCTTTTCCCAGAAATATCGCCCAAACATGGGACAATATCTTAGCCCGATCCAAGTCTCTGACCTGGATAATTCCTTCAACTCTTTTATGGCAGTAACTGTTAATGGCGGGGAACGAACAGAATTTCCTGTAATATTATGGGCAATTTCTTATTCGCCCAGTGGCCTGCATGGAGGAAGAAGAGAAAGAAAACAAGAAACAGGAATCATTTCTCTTTTCTTCCAGTGTTGCCAATGCACCCGGGAAGTGCAAAAAAAAAAAAACAAAAACGAACCGTGCAATCCTCTGTAATGTAGAATGGAATTGAATATTTCTAGATTGAATTTTTTTTTTCTAATTTGTCCATTTCTGACGAGTCAACTATGATGTAAACCATCTGTGTAGCTGCTGTAAATGACGTACATCATTACTGTAACTGGTGTAAGTGATGTAAAGAACCACTGCAAATGGTATAAATGATGTAAACCATCACTGCAGTTGATGTAAACATTCACTGATAAAGTTTGTTTCAGCGAAGTTCTCAAGTTATTCGTATATTTGGAGCAGTGACTATTATTAGTATCAACTTGTTAGCAAAATAAATTTGCATGCAACAGTTTCCTTTGATAATGAGCTTCGTAGAATATCATCAACAAACAATCAAGAAGAGATATTCCCAGGGTTTTAGCTTCTTGTCTTTTTCAGACGGCGATAACACAGAGTGCCTGTTTAAAAAATTTGTAGAAGATAAAAATGAAGAAGACATCGGGATTAAGGGTCAGGTGGGTGTAGAAGTTCAAACCTCTCGCTCCCGCTGCCTTGCGGGTAGGACAGGGAGTACAAAGGCTAGCGGAGAGTCCGTACACAAACCGGCAGAAGGCAACGGGAAACCACTGTTGTAGCTTCCAAGAATAGTCATGCTTGAACATAGTAATAGATTCATCATGAATGACGTTAATGGATGTTCATCTGGAACAGCCTCGTCCAGTATGGCAGCTCACGAGCCACAGGTGAGGCCAGATCGTCATCAAGCTACTGGAGGCATAACTAACAAGTTCAAAATAGCAACATGGAATGTTAGAACTCTGTTCCTGGCTGGAAAAATTAGAAAATGTAAAAAGGGAAATGGAAAGGATGAAGGAATGACATACTAAGAATGAGTAAAATTAGATGGACAGGTGCAGGGAAGATACATTCTGATAAATATACAATAATATATTCAGGAAGTGAGAAACATGAACGAGGAGTAGGAATAATATTTGATGAGCAAACAGAAAGGACAGTTGTGGGATATTTAAACATCTCGGACAGAGTCCTGCTAGCCCAACTTAAAGGACAACCAATAAATATAAATACAACTGGATGCTCCAACAGCTCATAGTTCTGAAGAAGATGTACAGCTATTTTATAATGACACAGAGACAGCCCTGAAACACACAAAGTCACGTGAAGTTACTATAGTGACGGGATATTTTAATGCCGAAGCTGGTAAAGGAAGAACTTCAGACAGTATTGGTCATTACGGACTGGGGGAGAGGAGTGACAGAGATAGTAAATTAACAGAATGGACAAGAATACACAGCATGGCTGTAGGAAACACTTGGTTTAAACAACATCCTTGAAGACTGGCAACGTGGTGCAGCCGAGACAAAAAGGCTTTTAACCAGATAGACTATGTAATAATCAACAAACGATTCCGGAATGCATTACTGACAACAAAAACCATGCCAGAAGCCGACTGCAATAGTGACCACGACCCACTGTGTAGGAAAATTAGAATAAAGCTAAAGAAAGCATGCAGAAAAGTGAGAAACATCAAACTGAATACAGAACTCTTTACAAATGACCAAGAACTGCGAAAACATAGTTATTATAACAAATAGATACAATGCAATAGCAACGATAAATAGTATAGATGAACAATGGGCAATGTTAAGAGATTCTATCCATCAAATTGTTAAGGAGATAATACCATCGAAAAAAGAAGCCCCCAAGAATAAATGGATGACGGATAACAGATGGATAAGAAAAGGAGGAGTACAAATATCCAAGATAATTATAGCAAGATAAATAAAGAAATAAGACGCAAATGCAGAGAAGCAAAGGAAGTGTGGTTAAATGAACATTGCAGACAGATAGAGGACTCTCATAATAAAGACAGCAAAAACATGCACAAACGAATTAGTGAACTCACAGGCAGGAAAACAAAATATACTACAGGATGTCCGAAATCAAAAGAAGGTAAAATGTTAATGGGAAAAGAAGACATCGTGGACAGGTGGACAGAGTACATCGGTGAGCTGTATGGAGGAGAAAGATCAGAAATAACACCAGATACTGAAAACTGTGATGGACCACCAATACTTGAAGATGAAATCATAGATGCCATCAAACACACGAAGAAAGAAAAAGCGACTAGACCTGATAATATAACAATAGAAGAAATAGAGGCACTACAGGAGATAGGAATAAAAATAATAACTAAGTTACAGAATGACACTTACAACAGTTATTATTTGCCCAGTGACCTGCTTAAATCTACGTTTATAGCACTACCAACTGGAAAAATTGAGGGAAGAAGAGACAAAGGAAGACAAAGAGAGAAGTTACTGGATGGGCTGTCAGTGTGGCTAGGAAGAAAGTCACCGGCGGATCTCATAATCAAGTCTAAAGACGGGGAATTGTGGAGAGAAATGATCGCCTACGCCACGCGGCGATTAATTGATATTACTACCAAAGAAACCAGATGCAAAGGAATGTGAGAACCACAGGACTCTCAGCCTCTCATGTCACATAACAAAACTACTTCTGAGAATTATTATGAGAAGAACAAGGGAAAAGATAAAAGTGGAAATAGCAGATGAACAGTTTGGATTTGTTGAAAGAAAGAGAACACACAATGCCATTTATGCCTTACGAACACTAACAGAAAGAGCTTTAGAAGTATAGAAACATCTCAAGTTATGCTTCATTGATTACACCAAAGCATTCTACAAGGTGAAACATGATAAGTCTATTAAAATGCTTGAAGACATAAACATAGACGGCAAAGACCTGGTGATTGTAAAACATCTGTACTGGCAACAGGAAGCAGCGATTCGAGTTGAAAATAAAACTATCAACCATAATAAAATAAAAATATCAAACAATAAAACAACGAGTGCGACAGGAATGTGCACTATATCCAGACTTTTTTTCTCAGTACAGCGAGAATATACTAAGAATGATCATCACAGAACCAGGCATAAAAATTGGATACAATATTAACAACCTTCGGTATGCTGACGAGAGAGTACTGATAGCTGAAAACCAACAAGACCTGCAAAATCTCTTGGATAAAGTCGCCAAAGAAAGTGAACAGAAAGGCCCTACTTTGACATAAAAACGAGAATGTGGTTATATCTAAGAAACATAATTCACTAAAATACCGTATAAGATTAAATGGAACTATTCTAAAGCAGGTGCAGAAATTTAAATACCTTGGAGCAGTAATAACTTCAGATGGGAAATGCAGAACAGAAATTAGGAACAGAATAGGCCAAGCAAAGATGAGAAACATATTATGCAACGCATCCTTATCAATGAATGTTAGAAAACGAGTCCTAAAATGCTATATTGAACCTATGTTATTATATGGAAGTGAATCATGGAGAATAGGCAGGTCTTCACAAAAGTCATTGGAAGCAGCAGAAATGTGGTTTATTAGAAGAATATTGCGAATCCCCTGGACAGCAAAAATAACTAATGAAGAATGTATGAGAAGAGCTGGAGAGATAAACATAAATCTTGTCCAAAAAATAAGAGAGAGACATCGTACTTTCATAGGACAAGCAATGAGAAGAGGGGGCATTGAAAATATTATAACAACAGGAAAAATAGAAGGAAGAAGATGAAGAGGAAGACCAAGAGAAATGATACTGGACAGTCTGACGGGATGGTATGAGAGGAGATCACCAACAGAGCTGATGGTCTGCATGAAGGATCGGGTACTCTGCAGAAGCATAATAGCCAACGTTAGTCGGCACTGCACATGATGATGATGATGGTGGCTGTAGAAACAGGGCAGAAAGTTAAGAGAGAAGGCAGAAAGTTAAGAGAGAAGGGCAGAAAGTTAAGAGAGAAGGGCAGAAAGTTAAGAGAGAAGGCATAGTCAAGGGAACTTCTTATTTTCTTCTTCATTCTCCCTAGAACTGTGAGCTGGTGTTTTTGTTTTGTTTTTGTTTTTTTGCAGCCGATACTGTGAAGATGTTGAGGCTCGGTGTCGTGTCGGTTTGGGAGTGGGTCATGGCAGATATTCTTTCAGTCCCAGACAGGAGCTAAAAAAAACAGGAGGCGTGCAGTACTTCTCTAGAAGACTCCACCACCATGGAGACTATGGCAATCCCTGCCCCATTAGCCATGCTGGGTCTGTTAATGGGGGTACCAACAGAGAGGTGGACAGGGTCTTGATCAGCTGTGGTTCGCTAACCCTGACACTAGCATGTCAGCTATGGTTCGCTAACCATGACGCTAGCATGTCAGCTATGGTTCCCTAACCCTGACACTAGCATGTCAGCTATGGTTCGCTAACCCTAACGCTAG
Organism: Achatina immaculata; assembly: GCA_009760885.1. Classification (NCBI taxonomy): domain Eukaryota; kingdom Metazoa; phylum Mollusca; class Gastropoda; order Stylommatophora; family Achatinidae; genus Lissachatina; species Lissachatina immaculata. Next base: position 37,362,914 of record CM019705.1, on the reverse strand, counting down.
CATATCAGGTATAGATCGCTGATTGCCAAATTGGATATCATCTTCAAGTGCAAAGAAGCGAGTCCACCAGCAACATTATCATATACATTTCCCGTAGAATTATTAGGATGATGAAGTAACGGAATCTGGAGTCTCGATACGACTCAAGTAAGTTAAATATTATAAGCAAAAGTTCATATTATTGTTTTGCCAAAGGCTTTATTTTAACTGTACGTGAGGAGACTTGACTGGGACCTCGTGTACTGTTATACTTTTCTTGTATGGTTATACATTGACCATTACAGCTGAGGATACTGTTATGGCTGAGTCGGTTAATCTCGTGGAGCCATTCACACGAGACTGTCTTGAAATGAGTAACTTTTACCGGGATTCTACGAGTATGTACCGCTCTGCTCGGGTACGCTTCAACCAGCAGACAGGCACTCTCCATTCACACGGGCCCGGTACCGGGTAACATGGCCATCGTTCGGCAGAGTTAACTAGAGGACATGGAAGCCAATCTACATCATGTTCCATTTTACTAAGCAAGCTAGTTCTCTCCTCTCAGTCTGTGAAATTTTTTGCACAGATCACGTGATATTTTTAAAAAAAAACAAAACAACGGCGTGACCAGTGACGTAGGGGGTGGGGGGCTGGGAGGGAGGTCAGGATAGTCGTCTTAACTGGGCCCCAGATATCTCATGTCTTCTAACTCTTCACAACAAAGAATATTTGGAGATGATTTGAGGGGAGCGGGAGGGAACAACATGTCGACGTCTCCTTCCTTTTACTTCTTTCTGGGCCTCATTCTCCGGTTTGGTTACTAGGCCACTGATCATGATTTTTCTTTTAATTTATAACCGGCATGTCAGGTTTTTATGTAGCAAATTAACCGTTCAGATTATTCAGGATTCCTTCACCTGTTTTTATACTCTTATGACTTACCAAAACAACCCCCCCCCCCCCAAAAAAAAAAAAAAAAATTAGCATGTTCCATTTACAATCTTTTCAAAATGTCATTTCCAGTGCTCTGTCAGGGGAATCTACAGGCCCCAGATAGACGTGGTTGAGCCCTTGGTAAACCAAAATCTTGATTCCCTGCCAAGTTCATGTCTAATGGCTCTTGTCATCTTTAAAAAAAACATTGCTGTTGATAGAAAAGAAAATGTCAACCATTTTGGGGAGCAGTCGAGCATCATTTTGCTGATCTTTTTTTTTTCTTTTTATTCTGCCAATATTTGGTTGCCATAATCGATGACAGGAAGAGCGAGGGATGTGTGTGAAGAAGTGATCAGTAACTTTGTCCTTGCATAACTTTTCTAGTCACATTCTCGTGATTTTTGGTGAAACGATGAAAGGTGGAGGGCAAGGTCACTGTCGGTGTAGCGCAGTCTGGTGAAGAAGAGGAAAACCCTATGCCTGTCCTGTCTGCACAAATCTTAGATACAATCCCCGCTTCCATGTCATTAAGACATACCAGGGATACCGTGTTAGTCCCGTATTTCCAAGACCTTCGGCACATGAAAGTCTGACGTGGTCAGTATCACGCTTGGCAGCATTTACTTCCCAGATTTCTCTCTGGTACCTATTTTTATAGTCTGGGTGGACCCCTGGGGCCCTCTTGGTGCGGCAGTACCAGAAAAAAAAAATCCCACTCCTGAGATTTGAACCCGGTACAGCAGAATTATTAGACCGAGCGCCTAACCACTCAGCCAACCAGGCCGCACAAATCCTAACTCTTTGAAAAAAAAAATACGTTCGTTCTTTGATCTTCCGTTAGATCTAGTCAGTCGTTGTATGAAACGCTCTCTTATAGTCTCGACTCTTATATGACCTCTCTGCCTTCCTCCTTTTGGAAGGGTACATATTACAAGGCAGGGAAATTACTTTCAGTACATAATGCATTCGAGTCATTTCAGAAACATACAACAAATGACAGCCATCTTGTCTTACCCCGGGGAGGGAACTTGTAATACCCTCAAAATCAAAGAGCTCTTTTCATGTCCTCGGCTCGAGTAAATATGAAAGTGAAGGCAGGCATTAAACCGTATACGCACTTTCATCCTGTTTAATTACTGCAGTAATTAAGGTAATGCTAACGAGTTATCGTTCCTGCGGTTCTGTCCCCTGTTAAGGTGAAACTCTGCACGGTGCACGAACTCCGTACCACCGGCAAGATCCCTGACTAAAGGATGGCGAGGGGTAGGATTCGATTACACACTCAAAGAGACCACACTCCTGTTACATCTTACATCCTTCCCGTGCCGTTAAACGTCACATAGGGCTCGCAGAGTTGTTTGCCAAGTTTTCTTGTTCTCGGCGAGTCTTTCAATTTCATCAAGGGATGTTATGCCCACTAAACTGGCTTCTGTTAACAATGTCCTCTTTAAAGTTTCACGTGATCGACCTCTTTTTCTTCGGGCTGTTGTGCTCCATTTGATAGCTTGTTTTTGGTATTCTCTGATTGTTTCTTCTCATCACATGGCCTACATATGTCTATTTTCTTTTTCTGATCACCCATGAGACAGGTTGTTGTTTGCTCTGTCATATCTCTGTGTTGTTCTTGAATTCGTTCCACTTTATACCACGTATACTCTTATTACTCGCTGTAAGTTAGGGCGTAGTCCTGTATACATAAAGGGACCATACGTTTTTTGTTTTACAAATTCTTGTCTGCCAACACAGCTCTGAATACCACTTTAATGTTATGTTTCAGACACTTTCTACAGATGAGACAGATTTTGCAATGGTAAATAATACGTATAGTTCAGGTCTTGCAGCTGACTCGAGTTTCTATTCCTTGACCCCACTCAGATATTAGCAGAAGTTTCCGAGGCCAGCAGCCACCGCTGGTCAAGAATCTCCCAACCGTGCTGGACCACCTGATACATGGTGGACCACCTGATACATGGTGGACCACCTGATACATGGTGGACCACCTGATACATGCTGGACCACCTGATACATGCTGGACCACCTGATACATGCTGGACCACCTGATACATGGTGGACCCACCTGATACATGGTGGACCACCTGATACATGGTGGACCACCTGATACATGGTGGACCACCTGATACATGGTGGACCACCTGATACATGGTGGACCACCTGATACATGCTGGACCACTTGATACATGTCTCACCACTTTGATACATGCTACACCACTTGATATATGATGCACCACTTGATACGTGGCGGACCACCTGATACATACCTCACCACTTTGATACATGCTACACCACTTGATATATGATGCACCACTTGATACATGGCGGACCACCTGATACATGCTTCACAACTTGATACATGGCGGGCCACATGATAATGCTGCACCACTTGATATATGGCGGACCACAAGAAACATGCTGCCCCATTTGATACATGGCGGACCACCTGATACATGCTGCACCACTTGATACATGGCGGACCACATGAAACATGCTTCGGCTATTGTGTTACTGAGACTGCTTGGACATTATCTTCTGGGATTAGACACTCTCCGATAAACCTGGATTTTTAAAAAAAGCCCTCTATAACCCACTCCACATCCATATTCACCATTTTAATATGTTTAAATATCTTTACCACTGGGGTCAGCTGGAACAAATCGTTTTACAGGAAGATCAACAACGAGCAACAAATCCACCCACTAAACAACGAGCAACAAATCCACCCACTAAACAACGAGCAACAAATCCACCCACTAAACAACGAGCAACAAATCCACCCACTAAACAACGAGCAACAAATCCACCCACTAAACAACGAGCAACAAATCCACCCACTAAACGAGTAACCAACCAACCCACTAAACAACGAGCAACCAATCCACTCACTAAACAACGAGTAACCAACCAACCCACTAAACAACGAGTAACCAACCCACCCACTAAACAACGAGCAACCAGCCCACCCACTAAGCAACGAGCAACCAACCCACCCACTAAACAACGAGCAACCAACCAACCCACTAAACAACGAGCAATCAGCCCACCCACTAAACAACGAGCAACCAACCAACCCATTAAACAGCGAGCAACCAACCAACCCATTAAACAACGAGCAACCAACCCACCCTCTAAACAGCGAGCAACCAACCAACCCACTAAACAACGAGCAACCAGCCCACCCACTAAAGAGCGAGCAACCAACCAACCCACCCACTAAAGAGCGAGCAACCAACCAACCCATGCACTAAACAACGGGTAACCAACCCACCCATTAACTAACGAGCAACCAACCAACCCACCCACTAAACAAAGAGCAACCAACCCACAAACTAAACAACGAACAACCAACCAACCCATAAACTAAACAACGAGCAACCAACCAACCCACCCACTAAACAACGAGCAACCAACCCACCCACTAAACATCGAGAAACCAACCCATCAACCAAACAACTTGCCAAATCAACCTACTGCTCAACTAACCAACGTAACAACCATCTTTCAACCAACAGCCAGGCCCAGCGAACTGACCAACCACGACATCCGCTTCCATCAGTCGACGTAGAAAAAAGCCATCTCACCAGTCAAATTCTCAAGGATTACTGGAAACATCTCCAATCAACCATGATTGCTATAGAAATCCTATAATCGACAAAGTCCTTTTCTTTCAGTACTTCAAAAGCAATGTCAGCTGAATGTATTGCATTAGTGAAGGTGATAATAGAGTTACTTTTTCTCGCGCATGGAAATAAAAATTTTGGCAATTTCCGAGTCAGGGAATGTGTCCTTAGGCGAGATCAATGCACAAGCCATTGATTTAAAACTTGAGTGATGCTTAATTTCAAAGAAAAAAAAAACAATTTCATGGCATGAAAAGCAGTAGCAATTTCACGATATGAAAAAAAAAAAACCAAAACAAAACAAAAGCAATCTCATACAAATCTCATAAAAAGGAGAGAAATGTGAGATGTTAAAGCGTTTTATGAGCATAACTAATGCGCTCTAGGCAGAATCACGGCTACTTCTGTCTGCCTGGATGTAGAATGTCAGCATTAGTGCACGCACTCTGTAGCGCCTGAAAGTGACAGGGGAGGGAGAGAGAATAAAAACTCCGTGTTTCAGCCAGCGTCGTTATATAGATTCAGCCTTTCCCATCCCTGTGAAATATCACATCATTAAAAATATAAAATAATAATAGTTTATATATATCAAGAAAAACAAAAGTAATTTATATATCAAGAAAAACAAAAGTAATTTATATATCAAAAAAGCAAAAGTAATTTATATGTCAAGAAAAGCAAAAGTAATTTATATATCAAAAAAGCAAAAGTAATTTATATGTCAAGAAAAGCAAAAGTAATTTATATATCAAAAAAGCAAAAGTAATTTATATGTCAAGAAAAGCAAAAGTAATTTATATATCAAGAAAAGCAAAAGTAATTTATATGTCAAGAAAAGCAAAAGTAATTTATATATCAAAAAAGCAAAAGTAATTTATATGTCAAGAAAAGCAAAAGTAATTTATATATCAAGAAAAGCAAAAGTAATGTATATACCAAGAAAAGCAAAAGTAATTTATACATCAAGAAAAACAAAAGTAATTAATACATTTTGAAAAATAAAAGCTGTTTCTTCCTATGAAAAATAAATCTAAAAAAAAAAAAAAAATCAGTGTCACGAACGTGATATTGTTTTTTCCTACGAACGCTATAGTTATGAAAAAAGTAATATTTTTCTTTGTCAGCTTTCATTACTTCCTTGGCCTGGCTGTCGTGCCGCAAGAGCACCATGATAACTGCGTGGCCATTGGACAGACGAATCCTAGCAATTTCTATGAGATGGAGGCCGTGTTATGATAACTTTCATCGCTTCTTGTCTGGCTCCACCGTCATGGCAACACATTACGTTATTGATAAAACAGTGGTAATGTAAGTGACTCTCACCTTGTATTGAGCGAACGTAGGATGGAAGTAAAGTACTGAGAAGGTCGGTCTATTCCTAAGTGACTCTTACCTTGTGTTGAGCGAACGTGGCATGGAAGTAAAGTACTGAGGAGGTCGGTCTATTCCTAAGTGACTCTTACCTTGTGTTGAGCGAACGTGGCATGGAAGTAAAGTTCTGAGGAGGTCGATCTATTCCTAAGTGACTCTCACTTTGTGTTGAGGGAACGTAGGATTGAAGTAAAGAACTGAGGAGGTCGGTCTATTCCTAAGTGACTCTCACCTTATGTTGAGGGAACGTAGGATGGAAGTAAAGTACTGAGGAGGTCGGTCTATTCCTAAGTGACTCTCACCTTGTGTTGAGGGAACGTAGGATGGAAGTAAAGTACTGAGGAGGTCGGTCTATTCCTAAGTGACTCTTACCTTGTGTTGAGGGAACGTGGCATGGAAGTAAAGTACTGAGAAGGTCGGTCTATTCCTAAATGACTCTTACCTTGTGTTGAGGGAACGTAGGATGGAAGTAAAGAACTGAGAAGATCGGTCTATTCCTGAGTGACTCTGAATACATTCGAAAAATGTCATCTTTCTTAAAGTTTGGTTCGCTGATAACAATATCGTCTTAATGTGCCTTTGTTCACTGATGACAATAACATCTTCACGTGCTTTTGTTCACTGATGACAATATCATCTTCACGTGCTTTTGTTCACTGATGACAATATCATCTTAATGAGCTTTATTTATATAATGATAAAATCATCTTAACGAACTTTGGTTCCCTGATGGTATCAATGTAATCCTTACCTTACTTTCTTTCTCTAATATCACTCTTGTCTTAAGCAACATTATTTTACAAATCTCAATGTCATCTTAGCCAGACTTGCCAGGCCATCTCTGATATGGGTACTCCCATCTCATATCCCCCCCCCCCCCAAAAAAAAAAACGAAACTAAAACACAAGCTAATATCATCGGATGACTGTATAACGTGGGATGGGCAAAGGACGTAAAAGGAAATAAAAGCTGACGAGGGAAGAACTAGGAGTCATGGACGTTAGATTTTACACTGAAATAACATTAATTTAACCCGATAGTAATCATGAGACGAAAGAAAGAAAGAAAGATAAAAAAAATTAGAAAGAAAAGGCCGACTAACGGCCAGCGTACGGCGCTCTTCATAGTTTCTGTGACTCAGCACGAATAATCACTCTCTCTGGGCGGCTGGTATGGATTGCACGCCTTATTTGATTAACATCCACTGGAGTAAGCACTGGCACGCTAGCTAGCGTGGGAAAAAATGAGAGAGGAGGAAAGGGGGAGGGAAGTTCCAGTGGTTGGTATTGGCTGGCTTTAGCGTATGCTTGTGTGAGTATGTATGTATGTGTCTGTGTGTGTCTGTGTGTGTATGTGTGTGTGTGTGTATGGGCGGGGGTGTCAGGATGTAGTGAGTGCAGAGCGTGGTTGAAGAAGAAAATGAGAGGAAGAAGAAGAGGAGTCAGGAGAGTGATGAGAAGAAGAAGAGTCAGGAGAGGAAGAGGAAGTGGAAGAAGAAGAGTCAGGAGAGGAAGAGGAAGTGGAAGAAGAAGAGTCAGGAGAGGAAGAGGAAGTGGAAGAAGAAGAAGAAGAGTCAGGAGAGGAAGAGGAAGTGGAAGAAGAAGAAGAAGAGTCAGAAGAGGAAGTGGAAGAAGAAGAAGAAGAGTCAGGAGAGGAAGAGGAAGTGGAAGAAGAAGAGTCAGGAGAGGAAGAGGAAGTGGAAGAAGAAGAAGAGTCAGGAGAGGAAGAGGAAGTGGAAGAAGAAAAAGAAGAGTCAGGAGAGGAAGAGGAAGTGGAAGAAGAAGAAGAAGAGTCAGGAGAGGAAGAAGAAATGGAAGAAGAAGAGAGTCAGGAGAGGAAGAAGAAGATGCAGGAGAAGAAGAAGAAGAAGAAGATGCAGGAGAAGAAGAAGAAGAAGATGCAGGAGAAGAAGAGTTAGGAGAGGAAGAAGAAGTGGAACAAGAAAAGTCAGGAGAGGAAGTGGAAAAAGAAAAGTCAGGAGAGGAAGTGGAAAAAGAAAAGTCAGGAGAGGAAGAAGAATTGGAAAAAAGTCAGGAGAGGAAGAAGAAAAGTCAGGAGAGGAAGAAGAAGAAAAGTCAGGAGAGGAAGAAGAAGTGGAACAAGAAAAGTCAAGAGAGTAAGAAGAAGAAGAAAAGTCAGGAGAGGAAGAAAAAGTGGAAGCAGAAAAGTCAGAAGAGGAAGAAGAAGTGGAAAAAGATAACTCAGGAGAGGAAGAAGAATAAGAAAAGTCAGGAGAGGAAGAGGAAGAAGAAGAAAAGTCAGAAGAGGAAGAAGAAGTGGGAGAAGAAGGAGAGGAAGAAGAAGTGGAAGAAGAAGAAGAGTGTCAGGAGAGGAAGAAGAAATGGAAGAAGAAGAGAGTCAGGAGAGGAAGAAGAAGATGCAGGAGAAGAAGAAGAGAAGAAGATGCAGGAGAAGAAGAAGAAGAAGATGCAGGAGAAGAAGAGTTAGGAGAGGAAGAAGAAGTGGAACAAGAAAAGTCAGGAGAGGAAGTGGAAAAAGAAAAGTCAGGAGAGGAAGTGGAAAAAGAAAAGTCAGGAGAGGAAGAAGAATTGGAAAAAAGTCAGGAGAGGAAGAAGAAAAGTCAGGAGGAAGAAGAAGAAAAGTCAGGAGAGGAAGAAGAAGTGGAACAAGAAAAGTCAAGAGAGTAAGAAGAAGAAGAAAAGTCAGGAGAGGAAGAAAAAGTGGAAGCAGAAAAGTCAGAAGAGGAAGAAGAAGTGGAAAAAGATAACTCAGGAGAGGAAGAAGAATAAGAAAAGTCAGGAGAGGAAGAGGAAGAAGAAGAAAAGTCAGAAGAGGAAGAAGAAGTGGGAGAAGAAGGAGAGGAAGAAGAAGTGGAAGAAGAAGAAGAGTGTCAGGATAGGAAGAAGAAGATGATGATGACGAAAAATAAGAAGAGGGGGAGGAGAGAATGAGAGACAGAAGAAGAAGACAGAAAGAATAAGAAAACAAGAGGAGGAAGGAAGAGAAGGAGGATAAAAAGGAAAAAGAATATAGATTAATCTAAATTTAAAGACGTAATGAGAGCTTCAGTCTAAAAACTAAGATAAATAATGAATGCTGGGCATTGCTCACCATTACTTACATAACCAGGGCATCTAACACAGAATTAGAAGAAGGAAGAAAGAATTGCTGAAGATGCTCATGACACGGCCGATGTTTTTTATGTGTAAAATCATGATATATTATTGCTTAGGATTCCAGCCTTCTTACGTTTTTATACGTCATATCAGAATCAAGAAGCTTTTCTCTATTCCAGTCCAGTATTTTGTGGAGCTGTATACTAGTGTTAAATTTGCTTGTCTGAGACAAGTCTCCGAGGTGAAAGATTAAATATAAATATCTCATAACTGGCGAAAAGGCAAGTTATAAATATTCAGAAATTCTGAACATTTCTATAGTTCGATTCTAAAATGTAACATTTAATATTATCTGGCGATCTTCTTCATTAAAACCCCCGTGACGTTGGGCTTTTAAACTTCTATTCCCTGACACCTGATGATGATGATGATGATGATGATGATGATGATGATGATGATGATGATGATGATGATGACTACGATGATGATAATGATGTGTTCAGATGTTAGAAGACTGCTGTGTTTTTTGTCTTGATTTATCGGAGTGTACACTAAACGATAATGAGAAAAAGAAAAAGAGGAAGACCGTTGACAATCTGGAAATGGATGCAGCAGCAGCAGCAGGCCATCTTGCTCACAACCGAGAGGCCTACTTGAGTGCTGTTTAGGAGGCAAAGTTCCGCAAGGGACATGCGAATGAATGAATGAATGAATGAACACTAAACGATGGATCTGTGTCCTTCCAACAAAGTAACGATGACTGGTGTTACTGTGAGCTCAACAAAGTAACGATGACTGGTGTTACTGTGAGCTCAACAAAGTAACGATGACTGGTGTTACTGTGAGCTCAACAAAGTAACGATGACTGGTGTTACTGTGAGCTCAACAAAGTAACGATGACTGGTGTTACTGTGAGCTCAACAAAGTAACGATGACTGGTGTTACTGTGAGCTCAACAAAGTAACGATGACTGGTGTTACTGTGAGCTCAACAAAGTAAAGATGACTGGTGTTACTGTGAGCTCAGCAAAGTAAAGATGACTGGTATTACTGTGAGCTCAACAAAGTAACGATGACTGGTGTTACTGTGAGCTCAACAGAGTAACGATGACTGGTGTTACTGTGAGCTCAACAAGGTAGCGATGACTGGTGTTACTGTGAGCTCAACAAAGTAACGATGACTGGTGTTACTGTGAGCTCAACAAAGTAACGATGACTGGTGTTACTGTGAGCTCAACAAAGTAACGATGACTGGTGTTACTGTGAGCTCAACAAGGTAGCGATGACTGGTATTACTGTGAGCTCAACAAGGTAGCGATGACTGGTGTTACTGTGAGCTCAACAAAGTAACGATGACTGGTTACTGTGAGCTCAACAAAGTAACGATGACTGGTGTTACTGTGAGCTCAACAAAGTAAAGGTGACTGGTGTTACTGTGAGCTCAACAAAGTAACGATGACTGGTGTTACTGTGAGCTCAACAGAGTAACGATGACTGGTGTTACTGTGAGCTCAACAAGGTAGCGATGACTGGTGTTACTGTGAGCTCAACAAAGTAACGATGACTGGTGTTACTGTGAGCTCAACAAAGTAAAGATGACTGATGTTACTGTGAGCTCAACAAAGTAACGATGACTGGTGTTACTGTGAGCTCAACAAGGTAGCGATGACTGGTGTTACTGTGAGCTCAACAAAGTAACGATGACTGGTTACTGTGAGCTGAACAAAGTAACGATGACTGGTGTTACTGTGAGCTCAACAAAGTAACGATGACTGGTGTTACTGTGAGCTCAACAAGGTAGCGATGACTGGTGTTACTGTGAGCTCAACGAAGTAAAGATGACTGGTGTTACTGTGAGCTCAACAAAGTAACGATGACTGGTGTTACTGTGAGCTCCACTTTCTGACTCTTGCCTCGTAGGTCAGGCTGTTGTGACTCATGCCATGTCCAAAGAAGGCGGTGGGGAACTCGGGAAAAAATTGTAGTTTTTTTTTCGCCTGATTGACGTGAGAGCAAACAATTTAATGTCCTGCTGCAATATAGGGTCATGGGGTCCACGTCAAACCTTCCACTCTGACTCCTGTACTTTAATAGAGTCATGGGGTCCAAAGTCAAACCTTCCACTCTGACTCCTGTACTTTAATAGAGTCATGGGGTCCAAAGTCAAACCTTCCACTCTGACTCCTGTACTTTAATAGGATCATTGGGTCCAACGTCAAACCTTCCACTGACACCTGTATTTTAATAGGGCTGTAGGGTTCAACGTCAAACCTTCGATCCCAACACCTGCATTACTGTATTCATCGACTCATACTTCGACTGCTTTATAAATAATACATTTGTAATGACCCTGGCTCCACCCAAAAATTGCTTTTGACTCCGCCCCCTTAAATTGCTACTGTTCTGTTCTGACTTTTGGTGCATTTCTAAAGACTTTGATTCTTCATAAAAGGTGCATTTCTATAGACTTTAATTCTTCATAAATAGTGCATTTCTACAGACCCTGATTCTTCTTCAATGTTGCGTTTCTACAAACTGCGGCCCGCCCTGCAGCTGCACCCGACTTCTGCTCAGTGAGTCTGTGTATCAGGGTAAAGATCATATCTGGGTTCCGGCGACTTTCTAAGCTCCCCCAGGCTGCAGTTAGTTCTGTTAGTATTTTCTGAACATCCCGTCCGTTAATTTCCTTCTCATAGAGCGCTCGGGTAGCTAAGTGAGTAGTGCAGTGGTTTCTCATGTCGTGGGATCGGAGTTCGACTTTAGTGCCCAGTGTGTCGCTCCAGTCAGCCGGGCCTCTACTGAAATGGGTCCTGACTTACTTGCAATTTGGACTGAAGAGGAGACCACGCATGATTTGACCACAATATTTTTCTGCTATATTGATTCGCGTCTTTTCCGAACTGCGAACCTCTTGAACCTCTTGAAGCCAGTAATAATCCACACCTAGCCATTTCTTCCCTGTCTCAATCCTCAGTCAACCATTTGTTTGTCAATTTGTATAAAAGCTGTGCATATCTCTAGCATTCTTCATGTCATAGACTTGCTCCGCGGACCCCGAGGGCGGGAGCTGACACTCTAGTGCACTGACCAGTCAGGGAAGATATTAGCTCTTCAGTTGTATGCTCAATAAGCCTCAGTGCATCACTCTTTGCATCACTCTTTTCATCACTCTTTTCATCACTCTTTTCATCACTCTTTTCATCACTCTTTTCGATTCTTTCAATGAAAGAATTTTTTTTTCAAACAGCATTTAACACGTCAGTGTTGTCTGATCAAATCTTTTCATCCAGTTCTCCAACATTTCGTCGACATCCAAGTTTTGGTGTTCCTACCAACATTTCCTCGACATCCAAGTTTTGGTGTTCCTACCAACATTTCATCAACATCCAAGTTTTGGTGTTCCTACCAACATTTCCTCGACATCCAAGTTTCGATCATCCAGCCAACATTTGCTTGACATCTAAGTTTTGCCATTCCAACCAGTATTTCGCCGACATCCAAGTTTTGGGTGTTACGGTAAACATTTGTTTGACGTCCACGCTTTTAATATTCCAAGTTCGTAAGCTGTTTTATTTTATTTTTTTTATGCAGTGTTTTATTTTTGTGATACAGGATGCTATTACTAATTAAACATGATAAGAATATGATTTCAGCCTCTCCAGTTTCAGGCGTTCAGCTTTAATAGGTTTCACTTTTCAAGGAGAGCAATTTTTTAAAAAAAGATGGAAAAACAACATAAAAAATGAATTTACAAATGGCGCTGCCTGTGATACAGATCTTATATCTTATATCTTATATCCTTCCCGTGCCGTTAGACGTCACATAGGGCTCGCAAAGTAGTTCGCCAATTTTTCCTGTCTTCGGCGAGTCTTTCAACCTCATCAAAGGATTTTATGCCTGTTAACTTGGCCTCTCTTAATAATGTTCTCTTCAGAGTTTCACGCGGTCTGCCCCTTTTAATATACAGATACAGATACAGATCTGCTCGCCTGAAAAACAAAAACACGTTAACAAGAAATGTACTCTTCCGCCTTGTTGATTCATACATTTCTTCTTCTTCTTCTTCTTCCCCCACTGGAACTGCAAGTTGGTGTTCTTTTGCAGACGATGCTGTGAAGATGTTGAAGCCAGGCATGGTGTCGGATTGGGAGTGGGTAATTTGCGTGTTACTGTTTCAGTCCCTGACTGGAGCTAAAAAAAAAGCAGAGGGTATCCTATGCTTCTTACTAGGCTCCACCACCATGGGGGCTATGACGGTCCCTTCCCCGTTAGCCGGACTAGAACAGTGTGACAATGGAGAAGAAGGGCAGGGTCTTGGTCAGATACGGTTCGCCAGTCCTGACGCTAGTATGTTAGCCATGAGCCTTCTGATTGCCAGATCGAACCTCTTTTGCTCTGGTTATAAAAATAAAACTGTTTTCCCCGTTCAACCTTAAACCTACGGTTACAAGGGCACTTTGCCAGGGAAAGTAATCCTTGTCTTTTGCTAGAAAGAACCATGGCTGGGCAAATCTGTATCAGCGTAATCAAACGCAGAACCTGCTGCGACCTACTCTTTGTCCACGCTTCTGATAATCCCCAATTATCCATTGGCCTGCTCCCATCCTGATCACTTTTATCTTGGACTAAATGGCGATCAGGGGCCGGCTAGCGTAGTGGTTAGAGCACTCGTCTAGCAACCAAATGGTCGAGGGTTCGAATCCCCAGCTGAGCGGGATTTTTTTTTCCGACCAATACGGCCCTGAGGTCGACCCAGCCTCGTAAAATGGGTACCAGAGAAAATCTGGGAAGCAAAGGCAGCGAGGAAAGGAACTGGTCACCCTACCCCATACGCTGATGACCCAGCATAATGAGGTCTCTAACGCTTCACCCCCTACGGCATTTGAAATGCTATGGGACTATCTTTACTTTTTTAAATGGCGATCGCCCAGCAACTGTGGAACGTCTGTAAGTAAACATAGCGCGCAGCAGATCTCTTTAATCAACAAGGGTGTCTGGGAGTGGGGAGAAAAAATGTATGCCTTGTTTGAATGCTGGTACCCCGGGTACAATAGGATGTGACATTCTGTTTGTTAATTAACATCTGAAGTGACAGGTTTTCACAATGTCTATCAGTGTCAGCGGTGCGGTTTTGTTTCGGTAGCCTTCTGAAAGTGTTCTGGTTTTACGCTGATAATTTTCTGGCGAACAACGGCGTATGCTTTTGTCCAGAGGCTTGTCAGTGTGTGTGGGTGGTCTTTGGGAAATAAATAATGCCCTTTAGAACCTTGTACTGCTTGCAGTCAGCGACCCATAGCTGACATGCTAGCTTCAGGGTTGGTGAACCATAGCTGACATGCTAGCGTCAGGGTTGGCGAGTCATAGCTGGCATGCTAACGTCAGTGTTGGGGAACCATAGCTGGCATGCTAGCGTCAGTGTTGGCGAACCATAGCTGACATATTAGCGTCAGTGTTGGCGAACCATAGCTGACATATTAGCGTCAGTGTTGGCGAACCATAGGTGACATGCTATCGTCAGTGTTGGCGAACCATAGCTGACATGCGAGCGTCAGTGTTGGCGAACCATAGCTGACATGCTAGCGTCAGTGTTGGCGAACCATAGCTGACATGTTAGCGTCAGTGTTGGCGAACCATAGCTGACATGCTAGCGTCAGTGTTGGCGAACCATAGCTGACATGCTAGCGTCAGTGTTGGCGAACCATATCCGAGCAAGACCCTGTCCGGAGTCCCACGTCTCCGTTCGTACCCCACGTAACAGGTCTAGCCTGGCTAACGGTGCAGGGATCGACGTAATCCACATGGTGGTGGAGTAGTTAAAGAAGTACTGCACATTCCCTGGTTTGTACCTCCACTCAGTGACTGAAAAAAATAGGTCACCATAACTTTCTCCTAGGCCGACATGACGCTGTGGCTCAACATCTTCACTGCATCGACTGCATGAAACACCAGTCCGCAGTTTCAGATAGAAGAAGAAGAAGAAGCAGAAGAAGAAGAAGAAGAAGAAGAAGAAGAATGTTTTAGAAACTTAAAGGTTATAAAACTACCCGACTATGGTTAGTGGTTTTTTTTAGACTTCACATTTTATCGACGAAAACTTGTGGAGTATTACTTACAAAAGGCAGGCGTATAAAGAAATATTATTTATAGCGTTCATAAACCTGTCAGCCATAGTTCCTAAATCTCTGATGTGTCACATTAAGTTTGCTTTTTACTCGTTCATGTTAAACTAAGTTTGCTTTGTACTCGTTCATGTCAAATTAAGTTTGGTCTATACTCGTTCATGTCAAATTATGTTTGTTTCGTGTCAAATTAAGTTTGGTCTATACTCGTTCATGTCAGATTAAGTTTGGTTTATACTCACTCGTGTCAAATTAAGTTTTATTTATACTCGTTCATGTCAAATTATGTTTACTTTATACTCCTTCATGTAAAATTAAGTTTTCTCTATATTCGTTCAGTAATTATTATGTGATATATATATATATATATGTGTATGTATGTATCTGGAGTTGGGGAAGGAAAGGCGGCCAGGCATGATACTGACCATATCACCCTCTAGTGTGCTGACAGGTCAAGGAAAATATGGGCACTAACACCATATCCCTATGTACCTCTAAGGTACGACAGGATTACTTTTACCATTTTTTATCTGTCTATCTATCTATCTATCTATCTATCTATCTATCTATCTATCTATCTATCTATCTATCTATCTATCTATCTATCTATCTATCTATCTGTCTGTCTGTATGTCTGTCTGTCTGTCTGTCTATCTGCCTGCCTGCCTGCCTGTAGGTTTGTCTGTCTGTCTGTCTGTCTGTCTGTCTGTCTGTCTATCTATTTGGTTTAATTTTTACAAAGTACTCTTGAATTCTTCATGATAGTCAGTGATTATAAATCATATTAATAAGTTATATCTTTTCTTTAACCATAAAATACTATTAGTTAGTAATCTTTAACTCTTGACTGTTATTCATTATTCATGTATAACAGTATTTCCTAATCTTTTATTTTGGTTGCGTGCCTATTTTCTCGCCTGAGAACAAGCAGATTAAGTACATTCTTCTTCTTCTATCTCCCTGGAACTGCGAGCTGGTATTCTTTGCTGCTGATGCTGGGAAGATGTTCAAGCACAGCATCGTGTCGGATTGGGAGCGGGGTAAAACGGCTATTTTGTTTTGCAGTCTCTGAACGGAGTCAGAAAGCAAGAGGTCTGCAATACTTCTTTAGTAGGATCAACTGCCCCGGGAACTACGGGATCCCTTTCTCGTTGGCCAGGGGTAGGCCTGCTACTTGGGGTACCAACGGAGGGGTAAGATAGGATCTGGGTCAGCTGTGGTTCGCCGACCCTTGGGCCAGCTGTCTGCCAGGTCTGGCACTGTCCTCAACCCTAATATGAAAGAAAAACCCAGGTGATGCTAAGATTTTATGACATCTAGGACAGTTCATCTGGTGGCCCACTGGCCCTAAAAAATCCTTTCATGGACCCTGTTTTTTAAAACAGAAATCATGACATGACACTGTTTCAAAACACGAAAAAACACATCAGAATTGTGATAAAAAATTTGCCATGGGATGGATGGTAGTGAGGTTTACAATGCCATGATGGAAGTGCTGGTGAAACACAAGTTGTAATGTCAGTGCGTCTAACTGTAATAAACTGTGGGATTGTTGGTAAGGGTTGGTCGTCGCTAGGGGTTGTGTTGGTACGGGTTGGTCGGCGCTAGGGGTTGTGTTGGTAAGGGTTGGTCGTCACTAGAGGTTGTGGTTGTAAGGGCTGGTCGTCACTAGAGGTTGTGGTGGTAAGGGTTGGTCGTCACTAGGGGTTGTAGCTCAAGATAGTTGCCGCTCCTAAACTGACCGTCTTGGCGGCTGCTGTAAGCTAAAACGAAGCTACAAACCTCAAAACTATAACATTTACCCATTATTCATCTGTAACTTTAAAATGTTCTTTATTATTCATCTGTAACTTTAAACTGTTCTTCATTATTCATCTGTAACTTTGAATTGTTCTTCATTATTCATCTGTGACTTTGAACTGTTTTTCATTATTCATCTGTAACTTTGAACTGTTCTTCATTATTCATCTGTAACTTTAAACAGTATTCATCTGTAACTTTGAACTGTTCCTCATTATTCATCTGTAACTTTGAACTGTTCTTCATTATTCATCTGTAACCATGAATTGTTATTTATTATTTATTTATAGCTCGTTACTGTTTATTTTTATTATCTATTGATTATCTTGAATTGTTATTCATTATTCGTTTGAAACAGTCAACTGCTATTCATTATTCTTCTGTAACCCACCAACTTAGCTCCCTTGAGTGCAGGCTGCGCTTGCATTTAGTTATCTTTCCCTGCCGTGAAAAAAATGCCAGTGAATGCTTCCTCCTGGACCGTCTGAAGATTGAACGAAGAAAAGAAACGAACGAACTTTGTTTTAGGAGTATAAAGAATTGTACACACACTCCCATCTCTCATTCTGACCTTGATATATCAGCTGTCATTCTTTTGCACACATTCGGAAAAAAAAAATTAATAAATATTTTAAAACAAATTATTTCCCTTGACTTTTGTTTACTGTGAGAGTGTGAGATGAGGTTGCCTACATATCTCATGCTTCGTTTTGTTAGACAGAGAGCCCAGTGTCACATAACCGTCCATCATATTCCCCAGGCCGTCATAAGCCACACATCTTACATCCTTCCCGTGCTCTTATGGTAGTTTGCCAAGTTTTCCTGTTTTCGGCGAGCTTTTCAACCTCATCAAGGGATTTTATGCCTATTAATTTGACCTCTTTTAACAATGTCTTCTTTAGAGTTTCACGTGGTCGATCGCTTTTTCTTCGGCCTGTTGTGTACCACGTGATAGCTTGTTTTGGTATTCTCTGATTGTTTCTTCTCATCAAATGCCCGACATATGTCCATCTTCTTTTTCTGATCACCCATGAGACAGGTTGTTGTTTGCTCATTTGTCTTATCTCTGCGTTGTTCTTGAATTCGCTCCACTTTATACCAAGTATTTTCTTAGACATCTGTTTTCAAAAGAGTCTAATTTATTGTCTGTTTCTTTAGATGTTTTCCACACATATTGTTCATAGTTAATTCGACCATCATAGGCCAACATACTGTCCATTGTTAATTCGACCATCATAGGCCAACATACTGCCCATAGTTAATTCGACCATCATAGGCCAACATACTGCCCATAGTTAATTCGACCATCATAGGCCAACATACTGCCCATAGTTAATTCGACCATCATTGGCCAACGTACTGCCCGTAGTTAATTCGACCATTGAAAGGGAAACAAATTTAATTCAAGTAAGACTCCGCCAACCTCATCTCAACAGCGAGATGTGAGTTCTGTGTGAACAGCCCTTGGGCCAGATTCTTCCAAGATTGTTTCCCAAAAGTAAGATTTCTTTCTTTCCCCTTCAAGTCAAAGATGACCCTAATGCAGAAACTAATCAGTTTTATGTGACATTCTAAGAGAAGGTAACATTTAAGTTTAACTTCCCAAGATTCAGTAAAGTTCATAACTGAAACCAAACGTACATTTTGGACGAGAAAACTTTGTCTATCGCCGTCACCTCAATGAAAAAAAAAACTCCCGCGCCTTCTCTCTTGCGTCCGTTGACTAGCGACAGTGGACATAATCTACCTATTTACTTTTAACCTTTCACCACAAACTGCGTGCAGAGTGCACTTTTCTGTGACTTCCAGCACCTATCCTTGCTGTCTTTAATTAATGACCCAGAGAATCCTCCCAGTTCTTGAGACTGGATGACCCCCGTTGCTGGTCGGTCGGTCGGTCGGAGAAAGACTTCCACCCCAGGTGGGAATCGAATCCAAGACTTTCTGGTCTGCGGGCAGGTCTTCAGACCACTACCAGTCCATCTGGGTAAACGCGTACTACAAATATGTTTAGCGACTCTGAAAAATGGCGGTCGTCTGTGTTTTACTTTCTAATCAAACACTCGAAAATGTGAGGTCACAGAACGCTAGCCATAAAGCTGTCTTCTCATTCTAGCTCACTACAGCTCACTATAGCTAAGTGGCTAGTGATCTCTTTTTTTTATGGCAAAACTCAGTGGTTCTGTGGCTGTAGAAATGGGGTGCCGAGATCTTTCTGGAACTGGTGAAGGAAAGGCGGCCAGACATGGTGTAGTGTGCTGCAAGGATAAAGTAAATACTGACACCATCATCACGTCGCCCTGTATCGTGCCGACAAGTGAATATAAGTACATATACTAACATCACATCACCCAGTAGTGTGCCGACAAAAGTGAAGGTAAACACAACGTCACTCTGTAGTCTGCCGACAAGTGAAGGTAATACCACGTCACCTTACAGTGTGCAAGAAGTGAAGGTAATACCACGTTAACCTGTAGTGTGCTGAGAAGAGAAGTTAATACCACATCACTCTGCAGTGTGCCGATAAGTGAAGGTAACACAATGTCACTCTGTAGTCTGCCGATAAGTGAAGGTAACACAACGTCACTCTGTAGATTGCCGACAAGTGAGGGTAATGCCACGTCACCCTGTAGTGTGCCAACATGTGAAGGTAGCACCACATTATCAAGGTGTTTCTATGGCACAAAAGCCTACCTCTGCGCTTACTAGGCGGGACAGTATTCCTTGTTCACAGAGTAATTTTTGTTTTTAAAGTAAGACAGCGTAAATCTCGTGAAGGGAAGATAGACCGCAAGCAGGTAGTCAGGCAGCCAGGTAGGCAGACAAGCAGGTAGGCAAGCTAGCAAGAAGGCAAGCAGGCAGGCAAGCAGGCAGACAGGCAGGCAAGCAGGCAGTGTGGGGAGCAATCATTGAGAAGAAATAGAAAAAGATCGCAGAACTTCTTTTATCTGTGACAATCTGAAACGTCTGAAGTGAAGGTCAAAGACCACAGTTCTCGCTCTCTGTCATTAGTGTAATGTAATAATAGTTGAGGTCGGAAGGGGGGGTGGGGAACTAGGAACCTCTCCTCTCAGGTGGATACAAACAGTAATAATAGCCAGGGCCTCCTTGAGGAATTTTTTAAAACGGGTGCAAAAACTATTCTCCCAACGTTTCCATGGTGATTAACTATTTTAATCCACTACGAACTTCGACCTCCCTTTAAATCAGAGAAGCCCCCCCCCCCCAAGGGGCCAGGAGCTATGTACCACATGCCCCCCCCCCTCCCACCACCACCACCACCACACTCACACACGCTGAGTCTGGTAGTAGTCTCAGCTGAACACCAGAAACTGACCTGGACTTTGCTATACACCCAGGACTTGCATTTTCCTTCGTGCAGCGGAGCCTGTGATCACGGCCACGAGCGTGGAGGGGCTTCTGTCACATGGCAAAGAAATTACCAGAAGCAGAGGTCATAAGCCTACGCCTTGTACTGTTCCAGAACTGATTAATTCTCGAAAGCTGGCAGCAGGTTCCTTAATGCCAGAGAAAACTGTTGAAGATTTTTAAGGATCAGCGAAGCCGATAAAATATTAAGCCGGAAAAAAATAGAGTTGGGGTGGAGAGGGGGGGGGGGATATTTATTATGACAGCAAGATCAGCGTAGGTGGTGGAGCCGGATGTTTATGCTTTAGGAAAGTGCTTTCTTTTGCAAGTCTTTGTAACACCTGTGGACTGCATCTGTTTCTGTGATGACATTTCTCCATTTATGAGGAAACTGGTGACTTTAAGTACCAGTGCGAAAGAGTAGGAAGGAGGGAAGGAGGGAGCGAGAGGGAGAGTGGGGGTGGGGGGTACTCTTGTGGCAGGAATGACAATACAGCCGCAAGTGTTATTTTAACTGTGCTGACTGAAATATCATGAAATTAGGGCCAGAAGTGTTGTGTAAATGACAGGATGGATACGTCACTGATCCATCTGTGGATGAGCAAAGTATGGGGGTACCGAAGCAGAGTAAGTGATGCTAACAAAAACACAGAATCAGTTGCTGGAAGAAAATAGCGTTTGATGAAATAAAAGGAAATGTTAATCGGTCGTTTACAACAGGGTTTTGAAATGTGGACTATAGAGGACCATCACAATTTCCGGCGGAGGTGAAAATGATATAAGTAATTTTTTTCTATAGAAACACAATAGAGGACCATCAGAATTTCCAGTGGGGTTGTAAATGATATAAATAATCTTTTTTCTATAGAAACAGGGCTGGAGAAGGGCCAGTCAGTCGATTAATCTCTGCAGCCTTGCAGCCAGGACATTCCAGTATCTACTCCGTTGCCTATTCCAGTAACCAGCGTAAGGTGTGTGCAAAGACTGTCCACGCCGCGGGTTGATTGCAGGTTCGTCACTTCCGTTAACAAGGGGAGCTTACTCTTCCCTCACGTTGCCTCGCACCCCGGTCCCTTCATTCTTTGGATGTAGGGGTTACTCTCCCATTCCAACTCTTCATTCTCCGCAGAATATATACCTGACAACTTCCGAGACGCCAGACTTGTTCTGCTTCAGCACAGCATACTTGGAGGTATTTCCAGCAGCCTCACTCTTATTACCATAGACTCCTGCATGGCGCAGGTAGTAGATCCATGTGAGGTCTGTGACATGAGAGTAGGACGTCCCACTCAGCTGAGGAGGGGTGCATGCAATAAGTAATTTTTTTAGTAGAAAATAGGGGCCTGTGAGCATAAAAGGATTGAGAAACCTTCGCTCGGAGCAATATTCTGTACTGAGGACTTTGCATGTCGACAGGGATCAGGATCTGAAGTGACCAACAACCTCGAACGCAGAAGAAGAAGAAGAAGCAGCTAAAGAGACGTGACCGAGCAGTTTTGCTTCACTCTTAACGACCAATTTCATGCCAGGCTTACAGTCAGACCAACGGAAAATGGGAACCTGGCACTAATGTTAAGGGATGCAGGTGTCAATTTGGGACTGAGAAGGGGCAAATAACTTCTATAAAAGTTCTGAAACTTAGCTTTGAAAAGTGAAAGAAAGGAAACACAAAACCCTAGCAGTTTCTTATAACTTTGTGCGTGTAAATATTGAAAGAATATGAAAGACTTTATGAAGTAAATCATCCCGTAAGATCTTAGAAAGAATTCTTCCGTTGAAACATTCAATGGGAAGACAAAATAACGAATATAAAACTATGTAGACCACTATCAGCCATTTAAATAGTTATTATATATTTTTTTTAATAGCTACAGACTTATAGTTCGGTTCCGTAGACGGGCATTCTGAATTTTAAACTGCTGTATGTACTAAAATTACGCATAGAGATATAATGTTATAACTATAGCGGAGGTGATGAATGATAACAAGAAATGTTTGTGTATTGTGGGCACTGTTTGGTAGTAAAAGAATTATTAAGACAAAGTAGTGCTGCGTGATATTTGCTGAACGAGGCTTAGGAGGCCCCATTCTGAGGGGACCGACTATTAGCAAAAGGGCTGCGTTGGCCGAAATTAAATGAGCGTGGAAGATGGAAGAGCGGATAATCCCCCAGCAATGCCCGGGACCAGATTTGACCGGCTCAGAGGAAAAGTCCTGTGTGGGCTTCCTCCCACTTCTCAAACGTTCCTGAATATTAAAAAAAAATTCATTTGCCCATTGCGCGAGCCTTCTGGAACTTTCGGCCATCACTACATGATGGGCACGGACTCTGTGCCACAAACGGAAGAATAATTTCAACAGTAAATAAAAAAATGTCCACACTTTTGTCACTCCTGCAGGAAATGTCCACACTTTTGTCACTCCTGCAGGAAATGTCCACACTTTTGTCACTCCTGCAGGAAATGTCCACACTTTTGTCACTCCTCCAGGAAATGTCCACACTTTTGTCACTCCTGCAGGAAATGTCCACACTTTTGTCACTCCTCCAGGAAATGTCCACACTTTTGTCACTCCTGCAGGAAATGTCCACACTTTTGTCACTCCTGCAGGAAATGTCCACACTTTTGTCACTCCTGCAGGAAATGTCCACACTTTTGTCACTCCTCCAGGATATGTCCACACTTTTGTCACTCCTGCAGGAAATGTCCACACTTTTGTCACTCCTCTAGGAAATGTCCACACTTTTGTCACTCCTCCAGGAAATGTCCACACTTTTGTCACTCCTCCAGACACACACAGCACGCCTGAACGGCGAAGTGGGTAGTGCGCGAGTCTCTCATTCCGAAGGTCGGTGGTTCGAATCCTGCGCACCGGTCACAGAATCGGTAGAAAACGGTACCTGACTTCTTCTGGAGCTGGGGAAGAAAGGGCTGCCAGGTGTGACTCTGACCACATCAACCATCTCGTGCGCCGACCTTAACACCATATCCCCTAGGCATCTCCAGGGCAATCTTCACAGACACCCAGAACTTAATACTCTCATCGGATTTCTAGACAAAGCGGGTCCTAAGGGTTAACAGTGATCTTTCCGGAGAACAGAATGTTCATGATGGCCGTTTGTGATAAAGCTGAACCAAAAGAAAAAAATACTGACACAGCTTATACAAACTTTATACAATATGGATATTTGATATAACAAACTGGTCAGGCTAACATGCTAAAATCAATCCTCAGAGGTATCCGTCTCGTCCCCAGAGTTGCCCTTTCATGTTCACTTCCTTGACCATTTTCTTATAGATTTCAGAGCAGCTGGTGACATACGTCCTTCACCTTGTTAGTCCTTGTCTAATATCAGAATTACCTGCTGCGTACGCACCTCTCTTGCCAATGCTTGGTCCACAATAAACAGGCAGACCGTTAGATAATGGCAAGACATGCACGTGGCAAAACTCAACAGACCGTAGATTCAAATTAGTTACGTCCAACAGCAGTCAAGACTATGACGTCACTGAAGCATGAACTGTCTTACAAGAACCGCGCTGTAGAAAGTATTGGATGAAAGTAGCAAATATCCCTGATTATATATATATATATATATATATATATATATATATATATATATATTAGTTATTCTCAAAAATGCTCATGTGATCAAAAATTTTAATATTCTTAATTTTTACCCTCGAATACTAATATTCGACTTCTACAGTTATTCTGCCGAATACAAAAGAATACGAATACTCGGTATTCCATTATATATTATATTTATAAGTAATTACGATAAACAACGGAATGAGGTGGGTCGGGCATTTAGAGAGACTAGAAGACATACAGACAAAGATGGCCTATACAGAAGTGATGAAAGGGGACAGACCAGGAGGTAGACCTAGACAACGATGGCGGGACATCCTAGAAGGAGATATACGCGTTCTTGGAACCGACATTTGGCAAGAAAAGCTCAAAACCAGAGAATGAATGGAGACTTGTCTTGTCTGCAGCAATAAGCCTCAATGGCCCGGAAAGCTGCCCTGTTCAGCAGCTGTCCAAAGAAAAAAGAAGAACTGTCTGTCTGTCTGTCTGTCTGTCTGTCACGATTTATGTGCGGAAGTCCGTGACAAAAAACAAAAAAGGTTTTAGAACCGCTGATATACATGTGTATCACATTTATTACATCATTTTCCTCCGATGAATTTGTAGAAGCTCATTCCGAGTTAAACAGAATTCCCCCGGCGGCCCCCCCCCCCTCTTTTTTTCCCCTCGTTTTCCTTCATCTCTTCAACCTTCTCGAGCTGTCCTGTTTCAGCGGGGCGTACAAGGGAGGTAACAGCTTGCAATAGGAAATCGATATCAACAGCTTTGTTAAAGATAGAAAAATAACTCCTTCCCCCCCCCCTCTCTCTCTCCTCTCTCCTCTCTCTCTCTCTCTCTCTCTCTCTTTGACACCTCATTGGCCTGTGCCATCTCTTTTTTGTATGTACTGTTTTTTTGTCTTCTATGTATTTAGTTAAACTTCAGTTTTTTATTTCAGTTTCATATACTGGTTTTAAAAAAAAACCCAGCCCTGATGCCAGTGTATGTTGTTGTATGTGAGTAGATTTTGTCTGAATCCGTGTACTATATTTAGATTCATGAACGTATGCCTGGTGTGACCTTTTCGCCTTTGCTACAGGTATTGCAGAAGACTGAAATACATCCCATATTGCCCAGGGCTGCAGCTGACGTAGAGCAAGTTTCTCTAGCATCTTCTCTGTCTCCAGGTTCTTGTGATGAGCTCGACAAGAAACAAGATATACACAATTTGTCTGGACATTCAACAGATTTGTAGGGAATACTTGAGGCTAAAGTGACAATCTTAAATCTTTGCTTTTGAGGCTAAAGTGGCAATCTTAAATCTTTGCTTTTGAGGCTAAAGTGACAATCTTAAATCTTTGTTTTTGAAGCTAAAGTGACAATCTTAAATCTTTGTTTTTGAGGCTAAAGTGACAATCTTAAATCTTTGCTTTTGAGGCTAAAGTGACAATCTTAAATCTTTGTTTTTGAGGCTAAATTGACAATCTTAAATCTTTGTTTTTGAGGCTAAAGTGGCAATCTTAAATCTTTGTTTTTGAGGCTAAAGTGGCAGTCTTAAATCCGTGGGGTCTTTTTTGTTTTATATTTTTTAAGGCTACGGCGAAAATCTTAAATCTTTGTTTTTGAGGCTAAAGTGGCAATCTTAAATCATTGCTTTTAGGCTACAGCGACAATCTTAAATCCTTGTTTTTGAGGTTAGAATAGCAATCTTAAATCCTTCTTGTTCTTGAGACTAAAGTGGCAATCTTAAATCCTTATTTCACATCACAGAAGTAGATTAACGGACACAACGTTAATGCCTGGGCTTTACTTTGACAAGGTGACGTCCTTAAAGACTGTTCTTAAAGGTCGAAGGATTAGGCCTGCAGGAACTTCAACCACTCTACTTTTCATCACTATACTTTCGTTCTAACACATTCATTGAACATTGTTTTAGTACTAGTATTATCATAGAAGTGGGCCCTGCACAAACACATGAGCAAACATGTACCCCAGTGACGAATTATATAACTTAAACAGAAAGAACCAAGGTTACAAATAAAAACCAGTATCACCCTGAACAAATATCTAAACACAGTCAAGAAAAACTACAGCCCAAACTGCAGACACTGTTATAAAGAGAGAGAGAGAGAGAGAGAGAGAGAGAGGGAGAGAGAGAGAGAGAGAAAACCGATAAACATTTCCTGCTTCTGTGTCCCAGATTCATCATCATCATCATCATGTGCCGTGCCGACTGGCGTTGGCTATTATGCTTCTCCAGAGTATCCGATCCTTCATGCAGGCCATCAGCTCAGTTGTTGATCTCCTCTCACACCATCCCGTCAGACTGTCCAGTATCATTTCTCTTGGTCTTCCTCTTGATCTTCTTCCTTCTATTTTTTCCTATTGTTATAATATTTTCAATGCCCCCTCTTCTCATTACATGTCCTATGAAAGTACATTGTCTCTCTCTTATCTTTTTGACAAGGTTTTTTGTCTCTCCAGCTCTTCTCATACATTCTTCATTAGTTATTTTTGCTGTCCAGGGGATTCGCAACATTCTTCTAATAAACCACATTTCTGCTGCTTCCAATGATTTTTGTGCAGACTTGCCTATTGTCCATGATTCACTTCCATATAACAAGATAGGTTCAATATAGCATTTTAGGATTAGATGAACAAAATCTGCTTCCAAGAGACCCTACACTTCCAAATCTGTCTATCTTCCAAGCTCAGTAACTACACAGGACGGCCAAGTTCTTCTGTATAGAATTAGCTGCCAACAGCTTCTAGCTTGCAGCAACAGGAAAATCTACCATATAACTGTGAAGAATAACAATTAGTATGAAATGAGTAATTATTACGTATAACCGTTCGTCCATGCTTTATAACAATATAAATAAAATGTATAATATAGCTATTTCACATTCTCACACCGTCATATCATTAAACACACTCGCGGAAAATTATTTTTCAAACTACTTTGTAAACAAACAATGATTGGTAGGACGGTAACAGCCAATCAAAGTCAAGCAGATACTGAAGAAAGTTTAAAAGGAGGAATATGACGAGTATTGTGCCTGGTCGTCATGAGTTCTCCGCGTCAATATTAAGTAAGGGCATCCAGTTTTAACACGGAGTCAATTCAGGCTTAACCCCTGTCATCAGGCATTGACACGAGAAACAGGGGTGGGGGTTGGTGGGGGGGGGGGGGCTTTGACCTCTTCGTTACCCTGGTGCTCAAGGTAAAGCGAGGAGGAAGAACCTAATTGTATACTGACCCTGCAGCAGAAAGCACAATGATGAGTGTTAACTGTGGTAGAAAGATTATGAAAATAATAGCGCAGCAGTTAACGCAGTCGCAACCTGTTATTTGTCGTCTGATTTGATTCTGATGCTTGCACTTTTACCCGTCGTGTTTACCATGCGAGATCAACAGTCTGGAATGTATTACGAAATCAAATGAGCGTACTATTCTATTTTTACGTAGTTCATGGTCGGCTCTCTGCAGCACAAATGAAGATTTGAAGTTTGCTTTAGCTGTGTGTCTCCTGAAAGTGTGAAATGTGTGCATCTTTATTTATAGTAAACGTAGCAGTTTTCACAGTATAATTAAGTTAGTCAGCAAAGCAATTTTTATAGCATAAGTCTGAGTTTTTATAGTATAGGTCTGTTAGCTGGCAAAGCAGTTTTCATAGTCTGTTAGCTGGCAAAGCAGTTTTTATAGTCTGTTAGCTGACAAAGCAGTTTTTATAATATAAGTCTATTAGCTGACAAAGCAGTTTTTATAGTCTGTTAGCTGACAAAGCAGTTTTTATAGTCTGTTAGCTGGCAAAGCAGTTTTTATAGTCTGTTAGCTGACAAAGCAGTTTTTATAGTATGTTAGCTGACAAAGCAGTTTTCATAATATAAGTCTGTTAGCTGGCAAAGCAGTTTTTATAGTCTGTTAGCTGGCAAAGCAGTTTTTATAGTCTGTTAGCTGACAAAGCAGTTTTTATAGTCTGTTCGCTGACAAAGCAGTTCTTATAGTCTGTTAGCTGACAAAGCAGTTTTTATAGTCTGTTAGCTGGCAAAGCAGTTTTCATAGTCTGTTAGCTGGCAAAGCAGTTTTCATAGTCTGTTAGCTGGCAAAGCAGTTTTCATAGTCTGTTAGCTGGCAAAGCAGTTTTTATAGTCTGTTAGCTGACAAAGCAGTTTTTATAATATAAGTCTATTAGCTGACAAAGCAGTTTTTATAGTCTGTTAGCTGACAAAGCAGTTTTTATAGTCTGTTAGCTGGCAAAGCAGTTTTTATAGTCTGTTAGCTGACAAAGCAGTTTTTATAGTATGTTAGCTGACAAAGCAGTTTTCATAATATAAGTCTGTTAGCTGGCAAAGCAGTTTTTATAGTCTGTTAGCCGACAAAGCAGTTTTTATAGTCTGTTAGCTGACAAAGCAGTTTTTA
The DNA here is from genome assembly GCA_009760885.1 of Achatina immaculata. Classification (NCBI taxonomy): domain Eukaryota; kingdom Metazoa; phylum Mollusca; class Gastropoda; order Stylommatophora; family Achatinidae; genus Lissachatina; species Lissachatina immaculata. Next base: position 37,334,633 of record CM019705.1, on the reverse strand, counting down.
TAGTATGTTAGCTGACAAAGCAGTTTTCATAGTCTGTTATCTGACAAAGCAGTTTTTATAGTATGTTAGCTGACAAAGCAGTTTTCATAGTCTGTTAGCTGACAAAGGAGTTTTTATAGTCTGTTAGCTGACAAAGCAGTTTTTATAGTATGTTAGCTGACAAAGCAGTTTTCATAGTCTGTTAGCTGATAAAGCAGTTTTTATAGTCTGTTAGCTGACAAAGCAGTTTTTATAGTCTGTTAGCTGGCAAAGCAGTTTTTATAGTCTGTTAGCTGGCAAAGCAGTTTTTATAGTATGTTAGCTGACAAAGCAGTTTTTATAGTCTGTTAGCTGACAAAGCAGTTTTCATAGTCTGTTAGCGGACAAAGCAGTTTTCATAGTCTGTTAGCTGGCAAAGCAGTTTTTATAGTCTGTTAGCTGGTAAAACAGTTTTTATCGTCCGTTAGCTGACAAAGCAGTTTTTATAGTCTGTTCGCCGGCAAAGCAGTTTTCATAGTCTGTTAGCAGGCAAAGCAGTTTTTATAGTCTGTTAGCTGGCAAAGCAGTTTTTATAGTCTGTTAGCTGGCAAAGCAGTTTTCATAGTCTGTTTGCTGGCAAAGCAGTTTTTATAGTCTGTTAGCTGGCAAAGCAGTTTTTATAGTCCGTTAGCTGACAAAGCAGTTTTTATAGTCTGTTAGCTGGCAAAGCAGTTTTCATAGTCTGTTAGCTGGCAAAGCAGTTTTCATAGTCTGTTTGCTGGCAAAGCAGTTTTCATAATATAAGTCTGTTAGCTGATAAAGCAGTTTTTATAGTCTGTTAGCTGACAAAGCAGTTTTTATAGTCTGTTAGCTGGCAAAGCAGTTTTTATAGTCTGTTAGCTGGCAAAGAAATTTTTATAGTATGTTAGCTGACAAAGCAGTTTTTATAGTCTGTTAGCTGACAAAGCAGTTTTTATAGTATGTTAGCTGGCAAAGCAGTTTTTATAGTATGTTAGCTGGCAAAGCAGTTTTCATAGTCTGTTAGCTGACAAAGCAGTGTTCATAGTCTGTTAGCTGACAAAGCAGTGTTCATAGTCTGTTAGCTGACAAAGCAGTGTTCATAGTCTGTTAGCTGACAAAGCAGTGTTCATAGTCTGTTAGCTGACAAAGCAGTGTTCATAGTCTGTTAGCTGACAAAGCAGTGTTCATAGTCTGTTAGCGGGCAAAGCAGTTTTCATATTCTGTTAGCTGGCAAAGCAGTTTTCATAGTCTGTTAGCTGGCAAAGCAGTTTTCATAATATAAGTCTGTTAGCTGGCAAAGCAGTTTTCATAATATAAGTCTGTTAGCTGGCAAAGCAGTTTTCATAAGTCTGTTAGCTGGCAAAGCAGTTTTCATAAGTCTGTTAGCTGGCAAAGCAGTTTTCATAAGTCTGTTAGCTGGCAAAGCAGTTTTCATAAGTCTGTTAGCTGGCAAAGCAGTTTTCATAAGTCTGTTAGCTGGCAAAGCAGTTTTCATAAGTCTGTTAGCTGGCAAAGCAGTTTTCATAATCTGTTAGCGGATAAAGCAGTTTTCATAGTCTGTTAGCTGACAAAGCAGTTTTCATAATATAAGTCTGTTAGCTGACAAAGCAGTTTTCATAATATAAGTCTGTTAGCTGACAAAGCAGTTTTCATAGTCTGTTAGCTGACAAAGCAGTTTTCATAATCTGTTAGCTGGCAAAGCAGTTTTCATAATATAAGTCTGTTAGCTGACAAAGCAGTTTTTATAGTCTGTTAGCTGACAAAGCAGTTTTTATAGTCTGTTAGCTGGCAAAGCAGTTTTTATAGTCTGTTAGCTGGCAAAGAAATTTTTATAGTATGTTAGCTGACAAAGCAGTTTTTATAGTCTGTTAGCTGACAAAGCAGTTTTTATAGTATGTTAGCTGGCAAAGCAGTTTTTATAGTATGTTAGCTGGCAAAGCAGTTTTCATAGTCTGTTAGCTGACAAAGCAGTGTTCATAGTCTGTTAGCTGACAAAGCAGTGTTCATAGTCTGTTAGCTGACAAAGCAGTGTTCATAGTCTGTTAGCTGACAAAGCAGTGTTCATAGTCTGTTAGCTGACAAAGCAGTGTTCATAGTCTGTTAGCTGACAAAGCAGTGTTCATAGTCTGTTAGCGGGCAAAGCAGTTTTCATATTCTGTTAGCTGGCAAAGCAGTTTTCATAGTCTGTTAGCTGGCAAAGCAGTTTTCATAATATAAGTCTGTTAGCTGGCAAAGCAGTTTTCATAATATAAGTCTGTTAGCTGGCAAAGCAGTTTTCATAAGTCTGTTAGCTGGCAAAGCAGTTTTCATAAGTCTGTTAGCTGGCAAAGCAGTTTTCATAAGTCTGTTAGCTGGCAAAGCAGTTTTCATAAGTCTGTTAGCTGGCAAAGCAGTTTTCATAAGTCTGTTAGCTGGCAAAGCAGTTTTCATAAGTCTGTTAGCTGGCAAAGCAGTTTTCATAATCTGTTAGCGGATAAAGCAGTTTTCATAGTCTGTTAGCTGACAAAGCAGTTTTCATAATATAAGTCTGTTAGCTGACAAAGCAGTTTTCATAATATAAGTCTGTTAGCTGACAAAGCAGTTTTCATAGTCTGTTAGCTGACAAAGCAGTTTTCATAATCTGTTAGCTGGCAAAGCAGTTTTCATAATATAAGTCTGTTAGCTGACAAAGACTAACAGACAGCACATCACATCCTTCAGAAGTGCCATCTTAAAGCAGTTTTCCTTTCTGGGCACTGTTTAAAGCCTAACACAGTGTCCGTGCATCACTATTATAATGTGACACGGTAACATTTTACAAGATTTCTTTCCTTCATGTACTATTACAGTTTCTCTTACATGAGCACTAGGCTCAGAGACACCCGACATATGTTACAATGATATTCACTCTGTAACAGGACAACCCAGGTAACACTGTCTCCATTACTCATCCATACACGACATGACCAGTTACATGTAAATCACTAACTCAACACTACAGTTAACACTTAACATGAATCCAATAATCACAGGATTCAGAGACACACTTTATATGTTTAATGATGAGATCCCATTTGTACGATGAGTGTTGTAACGATGTAGAGTGTAAACTTGATGGATACAATTACAAGTGATCATCCAAAAAAACATAAGTCCGGGCGACTAACATCGCCATTGGACTAGGTCAGACATTCAACCTTTGTCCAAAAAACGTGGACAAATCGACACACAAATCTACATGACTAGTACAACAATTTGTCTTAAGAAAAGCAATCCATCACTACAACAATTTAACTACAGAATCTCTATCCCTTCCTAGAATCAAACACACAACCTCTCGCTACAACATTCTGACCAAAAACTCTCCCCTCTCAACTCGATCACACCTCCCGCCTAACCTAAACCACGTGACTAAGAATTCTCTCGAAACACGAGATATTTTCTCCGTGCTTGGCATACAGTGAGGAGTTGTGGTCTACCAGACCACAACCACAGGGTTACACACAAAACAATCTGTACAAAATGTTATTCTGTTACAATCTACACAACCCACTCAGGCAAAGGACCTGGCCAAATCCCAGGCCTATATACAGCAGAAACTTTACGGCGATGCTGTAAGCCTGGGACGAGCTGCTGCAACTGTGAGACGACGACGAAGAAGAAGAAGACGATAGCAGTTTTTCAGTTACGTGTGGTCATGAAACAATATGCCATGAATATATTACTAACTCAGTCCTAGTTACATGCCCTAGTCTCAAGCTCTTGATGGAAATGTTTCTCTGTTTTCTTTTCTCGAAATCGGTGACTCGGAATGTATTTTCAGTTATTTAAAACATCGTGTATGTGTATATATATATATATATATATGTACAATTGTGCTCAAAGATGAACGCTATTAATGAAGTAAACGTGTGGGAAGTAACTTAAAAAGGTAGTTCTGTAAACTTGTGGGGAAATAACTTGAACAGGCAGTGCTGTAAATTTGTGGGATGTAACTTAAACAGGATGGTGACACCAGAAAGGAAGTTAGAATTAGAATTGCAATCTTAAAGCAGTTTTCCTTTCTGGGCACTGTTTAAAGCCTAACACAGTGTCCGTGCATCACTATTATAATGTGACACGGTAACATTTTACAAGATTTCTTTCCTTCATGTACTATTACAGTTTCTCTTACATGAGCACTAGGCTCAGAGACACCCGACATATGTTACAATGATATTCACTCTGTAACAGGACAACCCAGGTAACACTGTCTCCATTACTCATCCATACACGACATGACCAGTTACATGTAAATCACTAACTCAACACTACAGTTAACACTTAACATGAATCCAATAATCACAGGATTCAGAGACACACTTTATATGTTTAATGATGAGATCCCATTTGTACGATGAGTGTTGTAACGATGTAGAGTGTAAACTTGATGGATACAATTACAAGTGATCATCCAAAAAAACATAAGTCCGGGCGACTAACATCGCCATTGGACTAGGTCAGACATTCAACCTTTGTCCAAAAAACGTGGACAAATCGACACACAAATCTACATGACTAGTACAACAATTTGTCTTAAGAAAAGCAATCCATCACTACAACAATTTAACTACAGAATCTCTATCCCTTCCTAGAATCAAACACACAACCTCTCGCTACAACATTCTGACCAAAAACTCTCCCCTCTCAACTCGATCACACCTCCCGCCTAACCTAAACCACGTGACTAAGAATTCTCTCGAAACACGAGATATTTTCTCCGTGCTTGGCATACAGTGAGGAGTTGTGGTCTACCAGACCACAACCACAGGGTTACACACAAAACAATCTGTACAAAATGTTATTCTGTTACAATCTACACAACCCACTCAGGCAAAGGACCTGGCCAAATCCCAGGCCTATATACAGCAGAAACTTTACGGCGATGCTGTAAGCCTGGGACGAGCTGCTGCAACTGTGAGACGACGACGAAGAAGAAGAAGACGATAGCAGTTTTTCAGTTACGTGTGGTCATGAAACAATATGCCATGAATATATTACTAACTCAGTCCTAGTTACATGCCCTAGTCTCAAGCTCTTGATGGAAATGTTTCTCTGTTTTCTTTTCTCGAAATCGGTGACTCGGAATGTATTTTCAGTTATTTAAAACATCGTGTATGTGTATATATATATATATATATATGTACAATTGTGCTCAAAGATGAACGCTATTAATGAAGTAAACGTGTGGGAAGTAACTTAAAAAGGTAGTTCTGTAAACTTGTGGGGAAATAACTTGAACAGGCAGTGCTGTAAATTTGTGGGATGTAACTTAAACAGGATGGTGACACCAGAAAGGAAGTTAGAATTAGAATTGCAAAAACAGCATCGATCTTCAGGAGTCTTGAGAACATATAGCATTCAAAAGTTATAAGCACAAAAACCAAGTTAAGATTATTCATTTCAAATGTAATATCCACCCTCATTTATGCATGCGAAAGCTGGAAAACAACTAAAGAAATAGGCAATAAATTATACTCTTTTGAAAACAAATGCCTAAGGAAAATACTCAGCATTAAGTAGAACAAATTCACGAACAACTCAGAGATAAGATAGACGAGCGAACAACAACTAGTCTCATTAGTGACCAGGAAGAGGAGATGGACATATGTTGATCACGTGATGAGAAGAAACTATCAGATAATCCCAAAACAAGCTATCAAGTGGAGCACAACAGGCCGAAGAAAGAGAGGCAGACCACGTGAAACTCTAAAGAAGACATTGTTAAGAGAGACCAAATTAATAGGCATAAAATCCCTTGATGAGGTTGTAAAGCTCAACAGGTTAAATTGGCGAACTACCTTGCGAGCCCTATGTGACGTTTAACGGCACGGGAAGGATATAAGATAAGAACTTAAAAAGGTAGTGCTGTAAATTTGTGGAAAGTAACTTAAACATTTACTGCTGTAAACATGTGCGAACTAACTTAAACAGTTACTTTTGTGAACTAGTGGTAATTGACGTAAGAAAAAGAAACTTTACATACAGTAATAAAACAAACTGCATTATACATCGGATATCAGGTTTCATTTAGAACAAGACAAGCAAAGAAAACTTACATCTTACATCCTTTCCGTGCCGCTAAACGTCACATAGGGCCCTCATGGTAGTTCGCCAAGATTTCCTGTCTTCGACGAGTTTTTCAATTTCATCAAGGGAAGTTATGCCCACTGAACTGGCCTCTCTTAACAATGTCCTCTTTAGAGTTTCACGTGGTCGACCACTAACTAGAAGAAAACTAAAGAGAGAAAATTGCGACAATGAAGATAAAAGAGAAAAGATATTGAACAATAGATATTTCATACAGGATTGTGCAGAAAGAAATCTATAATAGAAAGAAGCGATGGTAGGTGATATAAAAAATTTAAAATGAAACGCCGGAAGGTATTTCTTTATTAATCTTAAACAATGCCAAGATAAGAGTGTTGGCGAAAACAATTTCTAATGCTTTTGTGTCTAATTAACCATGGGGGTTAGGACAGGGATTGGCTGTCACCAGAAGTTGCAACCGAAGGTTGTTGCTACTTCAAAAGTGACATAAACGAGCAGTTTAAAACTTGAATCCCAAAAGCAAAAAACAAAATCACATAAGTGTTGCCCTTCTCTTCCGTATTTTTTTTACAAAGTTATTTAATTGGTTCGTGGTGGTGAGAGAGGTTTAACCTTTCGTATTTCTCCCTCCACCCCTTCTTGTCTCTTAAGACCGCTGGCAGCTTCCGCCTAAGATGTTTTGTCTGGTCAGAAGTAGATAGCAACCTCAAGAACGCAAGAATCCCGTTACTAGCACAGGAAGCTCTTCTCTCCCTTAGATAAAGAGTTTCGTCCCTTCAGAAGTCTATAACAAGGGTAGGCAAGCTGTGACACGCAAGAACATTTCGGTCGCGAGAAGACCTAGAAATTTTCAGACGTTAAAATGCGTGATAAAATGTTGTATGTTCCTTGCGGAACTTTGCCTCCCTAACAGCTCTCCTGTAGGTCTCTCGGTTGTAAGCAAGAAGCTCTGTTGCTGATGCGTCCATTTGCAGATCGTCAACAATGTCTTGCAACAACTTTGTCTTGGCCTTCCTCTCTTTCTTTTTTTCCATTATGTACCTTTCATAGGCAGTCTTCTCTAGATTATCATGACGTTTAAACAAGAAGGTTGACTAGTAAGGAGAATTAAACAAGAAGGTTGACTAGTAAGGAGAATTAAACAAGAAGGTTGACTAGTAAGGAGAATTAAACAAGAAGGTTGGTTAGTAAGGAGGATTAAACAAGAAGGTTGACTTTCTAGCCAACTTTCTTTTTTAATCTTTCTTCCTAGTCAACCTTCTTGTTTAATCTTCTTTACTAGCCAACCTTCTTGTTTAATCCTCTTTACTAGTCAACCTTCTTTTTTAATCTTCATTACAAGCCAACTTTCTTGTTTAATCTTCTTTACAAGCTAACCTTCTCGTTTAATTTTCCTTCCTAGTCAACCTTCTTGTTTAATCTTCTTTACTACTCAACCTTCTTGTTTAATCCTCTTTAGTAGTCAACTTTCTTTTTTAATCTTCTTTACTAGCCAACGTTCTTGTTTAATCTTCCTTACTAACCAACCTACTTTTTAAATCTTCCTTTCTAGCCAACCTTCTTTTTAAATCTTCCTTTCTACCCAGCCTTCTTTTTTAATCTTCCTTTCTAGCCAGCCTTCTTTTTTAATCTTCCTTACTAGCGAAACTTTTAAAATCTTCCTTTTTAGCCAACCTTCTTTTTTAATCTTCCTTTCTAGCCAACTTTCTTTTTTAGACTTCCTTACTAGCCAACCTTCTTTTTTAATCTTTCTTTCTAGCAAACCTTCTTTTTTAATCTTCCTTTCTAGCCAACTTTCTTTTTTAATCTTCATTTCTAGCTAACCTTCTTTTTTAAATCTTCCTTTCTAGCCAACCTTCTTTTTTTAATCTTCATTTCTAGCCAACCTTCTTTTTTAATCTTCATTTCTAGCCAACCTTCTTTTTTAAACCTTCCTTTCTAGCCAACCTTCTTTTTTAATCTTCCTTTCTAGCCAACCTTCTTTTTTAATCTTCCTTTCTAGCCAACCTTATTCAACGTGGGACGCGCGAGACCTTAAAAAGCAACAACAACAACAACAAGGAGGAGGAGGAGGCGGCGGCTGAAAATAATAATAATAGTAAGAAGAAGACGAAGAAGAAGAAGAAGAAAAAGGAGGAGGAGGAGGAGGAGGAGGCGGCGGCTGAAAATAATAATAATAGTAAGAAGAAGAAGAAGAAGGAGGAGGAGGAGGAGGCGGCGGCGGCTGAAAATAATAATAATAGTAAGAAGAAGACGAAGAAGAAGAAGAAGGAGGAGGAGGAGGAGGCGGCGGCTGAAAATAATAATAATAGTAAGAAGAAGACGAAGAAGAAGAAGAAGAATTCAAATTTCATTCCACCGTAAAGCTTTCAAAATTAGTTCCATTTAATTTTTTCTTTGGGTGCAGTCCAGTGAACAGAATGAAAAGAGGCACATAACGTTTGTGAAAGGGAACAAAAGACATCAGTATCAATAGCCTTTATGTATTATGGCTTTGAAAAGTAAATAAGTGGCACTTTACGTGTTACATGACTGCATTTTATTATATCTGTATCGTTTATTATGTTCCGAAAGCCATATTTTGTAATCCCTGCTTGTGTTAGAATTCCTTGATACGTGAAACTGCCAGGCAAGAGACTCAATCGAACGTGGTGACTTCAATTAAGAGTTCCAGCTCACTCTGACAAGGGCGGGCAACTCTTGCTCAAACCTAGACACGTGTCTAGCGGTTATATTAGTTCGCCATTTCGACGATGGATCGATCTCGTGGCCTGAACTCCTTGTGCATGGTTTTACATAATCCGGTGCAAAGAAGATAACAAGCCCGTAAAGTGTCAACATTCTTTAATCTTGATATAACCTTCAAGATTATCAGGCTGTATGATCTTCTTGTGACATTTTACCCTTGTAGAACTTAATTCCAGTGTAGGAAGTGCCACCACGATCGTCATCTCTCATCTCCTGATTACGGGTTGTCGCAGCCCGATATTTGCCCTCACCAAAGGCTGCCGTCTTCATATTTTCCCAATATATCATCATCATCATCACGTGCCGTGCCGACTGGGGTTGGCTATTATGCTTCTCCAGAGTTTCCGATCCTTCATGCAGGCCATCAGCTCAGTTGGTGATCTCCTCTCACACCATCCCGTCATACTGTCCAGTATCATTTCTCTTGGTCTTCCTCTTGATCTTCTTCCTTCTATTTTTCCTGTTGTTATAATATTTTCAATGCCCCCTCTTCTCATTGCATGTCCTATGAAAGTACATTGTCTCTCTCTTATCTTTTTGACAAGGTTTTTTGTCTCTCCAGCTCTTCTCATACATTCAATATATGTAGTGTTTTATTTTATTTCATTCAAGCGGAAGCTTTTTTCCTATCCTTTGTCAAAGATTTATTCGGCAGCCGAATGTGACAATTACGTCATAAGAGAATTTGATTGTTAATTAACTACAGAAGTATTAATCTGCTGAAGTATGTTACATCTTCGTGTGAAGATTCTTTTTTTTATGAATTTAACTTTCACATAAGACCTCAAGGAAAGTCATCATTTAGTTGAAGAAAAAACAAAACATGCGGTAAAGAAGCAGTCTTTTATTAATTTGATTAATACAGGATAGGAATTGATTCATAAAGTAGATTCTACTCCAGAATTATCTAAAATAGGAATTGATTCATACTGTATATTCTAAAGCATAACTATCTAAAATAAGAATTGATTCATACAGTATATTCTAGACCAGAACTATCTAAAATAGGAACTGATTCATACTGTATATTCTACTCCAGAACTATCTAAAACTCCGTCACTCGTCACTACAGTTACTCTAGCCTCTCTTCCTTAATTACTATGTGTTATCTTTTGCGCATCCATGTCTCATTCGTTCTCCAAAACTCTTCAATCTGTTCTAGAAAGTGGATTGATCCTTGAACTCAATTAATTAAATGACCCGATTTCCTTTGAGAACTTAACCAGCGCAGGCTATTCTGTTGTTGTCTGAGCTGTGCTCACAAGAACTTCACATTATCTTCAGTTTTACCACTGGAGTCTTATTTTAGTTAACACTGTCATGTTCTTTGTCAAAGATTTCTTAGACAGCCCAGGCTTAGAGTTAGTGCCATTGTGTGTGTGTGTGTGTTTTTTTAAAAGACATGTTGATGTCAAAGAAATGTAATCTTGAGTTTATATGTTAAAGAGATGTAATCATGAGTTTATATGTTAAAGAGATGTAATCATGAGTGTATATGTTAAAGAGATGTAATCTTGAGTTTATATGCTAACGGGAGAAAGATCGCTGTAAGTCCCCGAGACGGTGGAATTTGCTACAGAAAGATTGCATCTTACCTTGCTTGTGGCTTCACTTCGGGTCTGCAAAAAACGACAGCTGCCATAACCTCTCTACCCAGTCTGCTTGTGCTTGGACTCGTTCTTTATACGTTCTTCGCCATAACCTCTCTACCCAGTCTGCTTGTGCTTGGACTCGTTCTTTACACGTTCTTCGCCATAACCTCTCTACCCAGTCTGCTTGTGCTTGTGCTTGGACACGCTCTTCGCATCCGGTACAGAAAACCTCATTGAAAGTAGTTCTAGGGAGATAGAAAAACAATAGAATGTTTTGAAACATTAAATTTTTCATAAAAACTATTGGTACCAAATTTAAATAACGTTAATTTACTGCACTATACACCTTACGACGAAAATACAAAAAAAAAATCATTAAAATAAACAGAAGTCAATCAAAGTCGAAAACAATCAGATTCCACAGCAGGTCTTCTGTTTCACAGAAATGGAAATTAAAGGGTTAATAAGGTTCTGTTAAACTAGATTTTCTTTTCTTTAGTGCTTTTAAACGGAGCTAAGAAAGCGCGCTTCCAAACATCACTCTATTCATCAGCTTCAAGTCAGATTTTCATTAATCATGTTTATTTTCTTCCAAAAAAAAATCTTTGTTCTCTCTCCACATCAGATTTTTTTGTCCTGCATATTTCTTTTCCTTCCCCTTGTTTTCCCATTTATTCATAGTTTATAGCGCCATATTTCAATAAGATTTGGATCACTGTACAGTGGAATGTGAAGATCAAGTTATCCAGGGGCAAAGAAAGTTGACCGTTAGATGAATGCCTACATAGAAACAAAGAGATTTCAGATAATCTATGAAAATACTGTCAGATGAGATCAAGATTTTTCTGGTTGCGAACATACCTTGTATTTAACAAAGGGTGGTGTCTTTATGTTAGTTACTATTACTGCTCAAGACTAGTCAGTTGTAGCAACTTTAAACTTGTTACTTGTGCAAAGTTAGACTAGCCACCTGTGCTATTTTAAACAATTACTTGTGCCTTTAGACTAAGTACTGATGCCACTTTAGACTAAGTACTGATGCCACTTTAGACTAAGTACCGATGCCACTTTAGACTAAGTACTGATGTTACTTTAGACTAAGTACTGATGCCACTTTAGACTAATTACTGATGCCACTTTAATTCAAGTACTGATGCCACACATGGAGATGGAGCTTTTAGGAAGAACTCTATATTAGTGTTAAGTAGTTTTCAGCAGGACCATGGAAAGCCAGGTCATGCCCCAGAATAAGCCCTGTCCAAATTGTAAGTGGAACTATATAGCATTTTATTCAATTTTGTCTATAATAAGCAAATAGGGGAAAACAGGGCCACCAGCTCCCATCAAAAGTGAGGGCCCCAGGGGTACAATTCCGGGCTCCGTATTTTTTTTAACCTGCCTTTCCGGCAGAGCTCTATATGAAACTTGAACGAGTACCTTTCAGAAAGAATTCTGTATGCTGCTAGAACGAGTACTTTTCAGAAAGAACTCTATATACTGCTAGAACGAGTACCTTTCAGAAAGAAGTCTATATGCTGCTAGAACGAGTACCTTTCAGAAAGAACTCTATATACTGTTAGAACGAGTACTTTTCAGAAAGAACTCCTTATATTGCTAGAACGAGTACCTTTCAGAAAGAACTCTTTATACTGCTAGAATGAGTACTTCTCAGAGAGAACTCTATGTTGTGCAAAAACAAGTACTTTTAAGACAGAAATCTATATAGTGATAGAACCAGTACCTTTCAGAGAGAACTAATTATAGTGCTGTAACAAATGCCTCTCAAAACGAATACCTTTCTGACAGTGCTCTATAAAGTGCACGAAATAACTTTCAGAAATAACTCTATATGGCACTGTGACGATGAGGTATATTAAAATGAGGACATCTATCGCTCTTCAACAAATAAAAAAGCTGTGGGGAGGAGCAGACAGTTCTACAAAAATAAGATTTTTAAGGACATGCATCTTTCCCATCGCAACATATGCTTGTGAGACCTGGACACTTAACAAAATAGCTGAGAAATACATAAATGCCTTTGAATGCAAATGCTGCAGAAGAGTCCTTCAAATATCATGGACACAGAAAAGAACAAATATATCCGTACTACAAGAACTTAATGTTGAAGGTTGGCTAGTAAGGAAGATTAAACAGAGAAAACATATATTTTTGACACATTAAACATCATGATAATTTAGAGAAGACCGTCTTGGAAGCGCACATAATGGGAAAAAGAAAGAGAGGAAGACCAAGGCGAAGGCGGGTGCAAGACATCGTTGATGATCTGCGAATGGACGCATCAGCAGCAGGGCATCTTGCTTACAACTGAGAGGCCTACAGGAGAGCTGTTAGAGAGGCAAAGTCCACCAGGGATACGGAAATGACTGAATGATTAGTACTATAACGAGCAGCTTTCAAGAAATAAAATCGAGACTCAAGACCGGGTGGTATGGAGAAGTATTTTTCTCTATCTCATGTACCTGCATGAGGGAATCAGTTAAGAAAAGTGAACATCCTCTTCCAATGCCTTCACGACTTCATGTTTTAATATTATATTATTATAATATTATCACTTCTTCATGTTTTAATATTATTAGCTCTTTCTTCGACTTATTCTTAATCATTTTACCAGATAAACGCAATCAAAATGTATTTCGTGCGCTGTTCCTTCCACACCCCCCCCCCCAGCCTTCTCACTCCCTGTACTGGCAGCTTTCTCCTTCCCTGTACTAGCAGCCTTCTCCCTCCCTGTACTAGCAGCCTTCTCCCTCCCTGTACTAGCAGCCTTCTCCCTCCCTGTACTAGCAGCTTTCTCACTCCCTGTACTAGCAGCCTTCTCCCTCCCTGTACTGGCAGCCTTCTCACTCCCTGTACTGGCAGCTTTCTCCTTCCCTGTACTGGCAGCTTTCTCCTTCCCTGTACTGGCAGCTTTCTCCTTCCCTGTACTGACAGCTTTCTCCCTCCCTGTACTGGCAGCTTTCTCCTTCCCTGTACTAGCAGCCTTCTCCCTCCCTGTACTGGGACTTTTCTCCTTCCCTGTACTGGCAGCTTTCTCCTTCCCTGTATTAGCAGCTTTCTCCTTCTCTGTATTAGCAGCTTTCTCCTTCCCTGTACTGGCAGCTTTCTCCTTCCCTGTACTAGCAGCTTTCTCCTTCCCTGTACTAGCAGCTTTCTCCTTCCCTGTACTGGCAGCTTTCTCCTTCCCTGTACTGGCAGCTTTCTCCCTCCCTGTACTGGCAGCTTTCTCCTTCCCTGTACCGGCAGCCTTCTCCCTCTCTGTACTGGCAGCTTTCTCCTTCCCTGCACTAGCAGCCTTCTCCCTCCCTGCACTGGCAGCTTTCTCTCTCCCTGCACTGGCAGCTTTCTCCCTCCCTGCACTGGCAGCTTTCTCCCTCCCTGCACTGGCAGCTTTCTCCCTCCCTGTACTGGCAGCTTTATCCCTCCCTGCACTGGCAGCTTTCTCCCTTCCTGCACTGGCAGCTTTCTCCCTCCCTGTACTGGCAGCTTTCTCCCTCCCTGCACTGGCAGCTTTCTCCCTCCCTGTACTGGCAGCTTTCTCCCTCCCTGTACTGGCAGCTTTCTCCCTCCCTGCACTGGCAGCTTTCTCCCTCCCTGCACTGGCAGCTTATAAACAGCGTAATGCAGTGTGTCTTGGCCTACATGTTGAAATATATTTCCCTTATATCAGAAGCAGTTTTCCTCTTCAAAACGGTTTTCCAAACATACCTTGACCACAGGGATGGATGTAATGAATACTGCAGACAGCGAGTTTCAACTTTCCTGTGAGAACACAGTTCACAATTGACAGCACAGCTACCAATCACCTCCCCCCCTCTCTCTCTCTCTCTCTCTCCCTCTTTGCTCCTCCTTCCCGTTAATTGTTCACCATACAAGTACATGAAACAGAGAAAAATAATTCTCCATACGATCCAGTCCTGAGTATCTAGAGTTATGTCTGAAAGGTACTCGTTCTAGCAGTATCTAGAGTTATGTCTGAAAGGTACTCATTCTAGCAGTATCTAGAGTTATGTCTGAAAGGTACTCATTCTAGCAGTATCTAGAGTTATGTCTGAAAGGTACTCATTCTAGCAGTATCTAGAGTTCTGTCTGAAAGGTACTCGTTCTAGCAGTATCTAGAGTTCTGTCTGAAAGGTACTCGTTCTAGCAGTATCTAGAGTTCTGTCTGAAAGGTACTCGTTCTAGCAGTATCTAGAGTTCTGTCTGAAAGGTACTCGTTCTAGCAGTATCTAGAGTTATGTCTGAAAGGTACTCATTCTAGCAGTATCTAGAGTTCTGTCTGAAAGGTACTCGTTCTAGCAGTATCTAGAGGTCTGTCTGAAAGGTACTCATTCTAGCAGTATCTAGAGTTATGTCTGAAAGGTACTCGTTCTATCAGTATCTAGAGTTATGTCTGAAAGGTACTCATTCTAGCAGTATCTAGAGTTATGTCTGAAAGGTACTCGTTCTATCAGTATCTAGAGTTCTGTCTGAAAGGTACTCATTCTAGCAGTATCTAGAGTTATGTCTGAAAGGTACTCGTTCTATCAGTATCTAGAGTTCTGTCTGAAAGGTACTCGTTCTAGCAGTATCTAGAGTTATGTCTGAAAGGTACTCGTTCTAGCAGTATCTAGAGTTCTGTCTGAAAGATACTCGTTCTAGCAGGAACTAGAGTTCTGTCTGAAAGGTACTCGCTCTAGCAGGAACTAGAGTTCTGTCTGAAAGATACTCGTTCTAGCAGTATCTAGAGTTCTGTCTGAAAGATACTTATTTTTTTGCACTATATAAAGATCCGTCTGAGAAGTACTCCTTCTAACATTATATAGAGTTCTTTCTGAAAGGGTACTCGTTTTAGCACTATATAGAATTCTGTCTGAACGGTAATTGTTCTACCACTGTATAGAATGCTTTCTGAAATGCACTCGTTCTAGTATCATATAGAGCTCTGCCTGAAAGACAATTCAAAAAAAAAAAAAAGACGGGACCCAGAACTCTACCACTATGGCCCTCATCCTTTCAATTACACAACGTATTATGAGCTGATTGACATCAGTTTTTATATTCATATATAAAAATATATAAATTCATATACTTCACCAGGGAAAAAAATCTAAAGCCCACACAAAAAATGTATAATAAATACATCTGCCATGTTTTGTTACCAGTAATTAATTTAATTTGCATTGTAATTTAAAATTTGTAGCTAAAAATCCCCTGAAAAAAAAAACACATAGATCGCACTATTTCGTTTTTTCTACCTTTTTTTTTTTTTATACAAAGCAGTTTAAGTGGCAGACTCACAACGGGAAAAGAATTAATGGAGCTCTGGTTACAATGTTCTATTCTCTGTTCTCTTTAGTCGTCATTGTTTAGTGGAGGCTTGCAATTTGTACACCATTCTCTCTCGGTTATGTTAGCTTCAGTTCTCCTTTGTTGAGTTCTCTGGGCGGAAAACCCTCTGTAGGATAATGTTTTCCAAAGACCTGCAGATGTGGCTTCATCATGTTGCGTTGAGAGTAGCTAACGAAGAGAGAAATTTAATCACTAAACAGAAAAAAAAGCAATCACGTTTTATTGGCACATGAATAGCTGGCCTGCACGTGGACAAGAACAACAACAACAGGAAAATCAATAGCAAAAAAGGAGTATGTGTCGTTAAGAGAGAACAGAAAAACAACAATGGCCAGACGTTACTGTGGCTGACGTGGCGAACAGAGGAAAACCTCGACAGGAAACATGAAAAGATGAAGAAGTGAACTTCATCCCCGCTGCAAGAACTGAAAACAGCGATGCCGGCTTGTTGCACGCCGCCCCCCCCCCCCTTCCTCGTGTTCCCTTTGCCTGATTTGTGCCAGTAAACACTTAATTCATTAAACCGGTCACAGCTGGCACGGAGATTTATTTAATGTTCGTGCCTGGTTTTGATTTCACGACTTTGTTTACGACTTTGTTTCATTCCTTTTTACCGCAATGAAACATCCGGGTGACCTGCGGTAATTAACTTCAACGCTCTCATTCTTTATGACTGCTCCCCCCACCCCTTTTATAAGAAGTACTTTTTGAAGAAGGTAGATTCATATCCTGTTTTTGGTTGTTCAGCTGCTGTAGAGAAAGTGATGATGTTTCCTTCTCTGACCTCACAAATCAGCACTGGACGAAAGATAAGGTCCACATGTCTGAAAATCTAACAAGAGTTGCAAGAGACTCGAGAAGCTGGTTAGGCTAAAGAACTTCGCCAGCAACTGCTTTAGGGGGTTAATCTTTCCGGAGTTTTCTTTCCGGGTTCACTCCACTGTAGCTTTGAACCTGTTAAGCCACCGACAAGGCAGTGGGTTTTGACTGGTGGCACCGTAGCACCACTTACAGTCATAAAGTATGATGCGAACGCGGTCACAGTAGCGTGAATTACAGACGTCCATGTTTGCTACAGGCTTGTTTTGTTACTGTTTTCTGTATCTTTAAAGGAAGTTACGTTACACAACATAATTTTCATATTCTCTTTTATCGCCTTTGATCCACAGCAAGGATGAATATGTAAGGGTGAAGGTACTGTTGTGGGGACCAGCGAAATTATAGCTGGTCAAGAACCCCGTGGCGACTATCCGTTGGTGCTTACAGCAACATGTTGAATCTATCGCCTTGGAACTGCGATAGACAATTCAAAAAAAAAAAAAAGACGGGACCCAGAACTCTACCACTATGGCCCTCATCCTTTCAATTACACAACGTATTATGAGCTGATTGACATCAGTTTTTATATTCATATATAAAAATATATAAATTCATATACTTCACCAGGGAAAAAAATCTAAAGCCCACACAAAAAATGTATAATAAATACATCTGCCATGTTTTGTTACCAGTAATTAATTTAATTTGCATTGTAATTTAAAATTTGTAGCTAAAAATCCCCTGAAAAAAAAAACACATAGATCGCACTATTTCGTTTTTTCTACCTTTTTTTTTTTTTATACAAAGCAGTTTAAGTGGCAGACTCACAACGGGAAAAGAATTAATGGAGCTCTGGTTACAATGTTCTATTCTCTGTTCTCTTTAGTCGTCATTGTTTAGTGGAGGCTTGCAATTTGTACACCATTCTCTCTCGGTTATGTTAGCTTCAGTTCTCCTTTGTTGAGTTCTCTGGGCGGAAAACCCTCTGTAGGATAATGTTTTCCAAAGACCTGCAGATGTGGCTTCATCATGTTGCGTTGAGAGTAGCTAACGAAGAGAGAAATTTAATCACTAAACAGAAAAAAAAGCAATCACGTTTTATTGGCACATGAATAGCTGGCCTGCACGTGGACAAGAACAACAACAACAGGAAAATCAATAGCAAAAAAGGAGTATGTGTCGTTAAGAGAGAACAGAAAAACAACAATGGCCAGACGTTACTGTGGCTGACGTGGCGAACAGAGGAAAACCTCGACAGGAAACATGAAAAGATGAAGAAGTGAACTTCATCCCCGCTGCAAGAACTGAAAACAGCGATGCCGGCTTGTTGCACGCCGCCCCCCCCCCCCTTCCTCGTGTTCCCTTTGCCTGATTTGTGCCAGTAAACACTTAATTCATTAAACCGGTCACAGCTGGCACGGAGATTTATTTAATGTTCGTGCCTGGTTTTGATTTCACGACTTTGTTTACGACTTTGTTTCATTCCTTTTTACCGCAATGAAACATCCGGGTGACCTGCGGTAATTAACTTCAACGCTCTCATTCTTTATGACTGCTCCCCCCACCCCTTTTATAAGAAGTACTTTTTGAAGAAGGTAGATTCATATCCTGTTTTTGGTTGTTCAGCTGCTGTAGAGAAAGTGATGATGTTTCCTTCTCTGACCTCACAAATCAGCACTGGACGAAAGATAAGGTCCACATGTCTGAAAATCTAACAAGAGTTGCAAGAGACTCGAGAAGCTGGTTAGGCTAAAGAACTTCGCCAGCAACTGCTTTAGGGGGTTAATCTTTCCGGAGTTTTCTTTCCGGGTTCACTCCACTGTAGCTTTGAACCTGTTAAGCCACCGACAAGGCAGTGGGTTTTGACTGGTGGCACCGTAGCACCACTTACAGTCATAAAGTATGATGCGAACGCGGTCACAGTAGCGTGAATTACAGACGTCCATGTTTGCTACAGGCTTGTTTTGTTACTGTTTTCTGTATCTTTAAAGGAAGTTACGTTACACAACATAATTTTCATATTCTCTTTTATCGCCTTTGATCCACAGCAAGGATGAATATGTAAGGGTGAAGGTACTGTTGTGGGGACCAGCGAAATTATAGCTGGTCAAGAACCCCGTGGCGACTATCCGTTGGTGCTTACAGCAACATGTTGAATCTATCGCCTTGGAACTGCGATAGCATGGTCTTAGCCAGGTGGCGTAGGGTGTTTGAAGTATGGGGCTGGGCAGTTAGTGTGGGTGATGCCCTAGTTGTCGGGTGGGTAGTTAGTGTGAGTGATGCCCTAGATGTTGGGTGGGTAGTTAGTGTGGATGATGCCCTAGTTGTCGGGTGGGTAGTTAGTGTGAGTGATGCCCTAGATGTTGGGTGGGTAGTTAGTGTGTGTGATGACCTAGATGTTGGGCGGGTAGTTAGTGTATGTGATACCCTAGATGTTGGGCGGGTAGTTAGTGTGTGTGATGACCTAGATGTTGGGCGGGTAGTTAGTGTGAGTGATACCCTAGTTGTTGGGTGGGTAGTTAGTGTGTGTGATACCCTAGATGTTGGGTGGGTGGTTAGTGTGTGTGATACCTTAGATGTTGGGCGGGTAGTTAGTGTGTGTGATACCCTAGATGTTGGGTGGGTAGTTAGTGTGTGTGATACCCTAGATGTTGGGTGGATAGTTAGTGTGTGTGATGCCCTAGTTGTTGGGTGGGTAGTTAGTGTGTGTGATACCCTAGATGTTGGGCGGGTAGTTAGTGTGTGTGATACCCTAGATGTTGGGCGGGTAGTTAGTGTGTGTGATGACCTAGATGTTGGGCGGGTAGTTAGTGTGTGTGATACCCTAGATGTTGGGTGGGTAGTTAGTGTGTGTGATGCCCTAGTTGTTGGGTGGGTAGTTAGTGTGTGTGATACCCTAGATGTTGGGCGGGTAGTTAGTGTGTGTGATACCCTAGATGTTGGGCGGGTAGTTAGTGTGTGTGATACCATAGATGTTGGGCGGGTAGTTAGTGTGGGTGATACCCTAGATGTTGGACGGGTAGTTAGTGTGTGTGATACCCTAGATGTTGGGCGGGTAGTTAGTGTGTGTGATACCCTAGATGTTGGGTGGGTGGTTAGTGTGTGTGTGATACCCTAGATGTTGGGTGGGTAGTTAGTGTGTGTGATGCCCTAGTTGTTGGGTGGGTAGTTAGTGTGTGTGATACCCTAGATGTTGGGCGGGTAGTTAGTGTGTGTGATACCCTAGATGTTGGGCGGGTAGTTAGTGTGTGTGATGACCTAGACGTTGGGCGGGTAGTTAGTGTGTGTGATACTCTAGATGTTGGGCGGGTAGTTAGTGTGTGTGATACCCTAGATGTTGGACGGGTAGTTAGTGTGTGTGATACCCTAGATGTTGGGCGGGTAGTTAGTGTGAGTGATACCCTAGATGTTGGGCGGGTAGTTAGTGTGAGTGATACCCTAGATGTTGGGCGGGTAGTTAGTGTGTGTGATACCCTAGATGTTGGGCGGGTAGTTAGTGTGTGTGATACCCTAGATGTTGGGCGGGTAGTTAGTGTGGGTGATGCCCTAGATGTTGGGCGGGTAGTTAGTGTGGGTGATGCCCTAGATGTTGGGCGGGTAGTTAGTGTGTGTGATGCCCTAGATGTTGGGCGGGTAGTTAGTGTGTGTGATGCCCTAGATGTTGGGCGGGTAGTTAGTGTGTGTGATGCCCTAGATGTTGGGCGGGTAGTTAGTGTGTGTGATCCCCTAGATGTTGTGTGGGCGCGCCAGAGTGGAGAATTCTTTCTTTGTTAGCCTTGCTACTTCTTTTGAGAAATGTTATAAATAAATGATGTACACAAAAGAAAAAAAATTAAAACATGTGTTTCTTTGGTTGTTGCTGGCTGTTGGGAAGGGGTTGGGGGTAGGGGAGGGGGCAGTGTAGTGAAGATGTTTGTGGCTCTCCCCAGCGTCGGTGACCACCGGTACGCCCCTGGTTTTAGCAGGCAAAGGCGTCAACATGCTGGAGTACAAGCAGCAGATTCCAATTTGTAGTCACTTACGGGAGGTAACTGGGACTGGGGCCGTTAAAAATAGGCTTCTCCTGCCAACTCCATCACCACCATCACCACCTCCACCACCACCACAACACCAACAACAAGGGTGAATCCAGCCCACAATAGCCAGGCTAAGGGCAAGAAAGACTACAGCAAAAGTAGTACTAATGTAGGCTAAGATTGACGAAGACTGCAGTAAAAGTAGTATTAATGTAGGCTAAGAGTGACGAAGACTGCAGTAAAAGTAGTAGTACTAATGTAGGCTAAGAGTGACGAAGACGACAGTAAAAGTAGCAATGATGTAGGCTAAGAGTGACGAAGACTCCAGTAAAACTAGTACTAATGTAGCTGAGATAGACGAAGTCACGTGGTTTATTTAGTTTCACAAGGAGACAAAAAAAAAAAGGAAGAGGAAAGGGTTCATAAATGGCAAGAGTAGTTTAAAAAATGAGGACGTGAAAATTAAGAAGGAATACTAACGATTCAATATTTCGGCAGTATGTCTTGTTAAGGAGAAAGGAAATAACAGAACAACAGCGGTTTTTATTTTTTTTAATACATGAATAGGATGCCCAAAAGGCAGAGAAAAGCACCGGCAACTGAACTCATTAGAAACATCAAAGACTACCAAAAAAAAAAAAAAGGAAGACATGATAGCCAACAACTGCCTGCACACACATAATGAATGAATCAATTAATTTGATGCTGTTTTTGAAGTAGTTTAGAAAACGAGGAAGATCTAGACTTACTTGGAGAAAAGAAATCATGACAGTGCTCAGAGACAAGGGATACACATGGAAGGAAGCAGAGAATAATTCCAAGAACAGGGATGACTGGAGAGCCTTTTTCCATGGCCTATGCTCTCAATGGAGTGAAAGACGATGATGATGATGATGATGATGAAGTAGTAGTTCTTCGCTGTTGTTTAAAACAATTGTTTTAGTTATCAAAACCGACAACAAATTTATTATTATGTACAACACAGCGGCTACATATAATTTATTATGTACAAGGCACCGGCTACATATCATTTATTATGTACAATACACCGGCTACATATCATTTATTATGTACAACGGCTATATGTCATTTATTATGTACAATACACCGGCTAGGTATCATTTATTATATACACCACACCAGATGCGTATAATTTATTATGTACAACACACCGGCTACGTGTCATTTATTATGCACAAAATACCGGCTACATATCAGTTATCATGCACAATATACTGGTTATGTATCAGTCGTCATGAACTGGTTACATGTGTCCATTATGTACAATCTACTGGCTACATGTTATCCATTATGTGTAACTCACGAACCACATATCATCCATTATATACAATATACCAGTTACATATAATCCGTTATATACAATAAACCGGCTACATGTCATCCATTATATATAATATACCAGCTACACATCATACATTATATAAAATATACCGGCTAAATTCATTATATAGAATGTACCGGCTATATATATATATATATAAATATATATATAATATACGGGCTACATATCATTCATTAAACGCAGTTTACCAGCTTCATTTCAGTTATGTAGCATCTACGGGTTATAAATCAGTTATTATGTACAATGTGCCAGCTACCGATCAGTTATTATGTACAATGTGCCAGCTACCGATCAGTTATTATGTACAATGTGCCAGCTACCGATCAGTTATTATGTGCCGTCTACTAGCTACAAATTGGATTTTATCTTCCATCTTGAATATCTAGAATATGATATTCTGTCCTTTCAAAATTTTGGAGCCTATAGTGGAAATATTTCTGGTTCACTTGGAAGTGGACAATTTTCTTTCTGCCTGAAGCCTTTCTGTGTTGACACTTTTGTTTTTAAAGATTTGAAAGGCTTTTATCTGAGGCTGTGAGTGTCTGTTTCACCTGCGTGTGATAGAAGCGAATTCGTTTAAAATGTGTGGGAGATATTAAAGAGAACACGTGACACACAGCTAAAACGAGGCCGCCCACAAAATGGTAGTCTTATTTGCTGTTGTTGATTGTGCTTCTATTTTTAGTTGCAGGCTTGCCATCGCTGCTAGAGGGTTACCAGCTCCGCTGGGAGGGACATGGTGATCATAACCTGGGCTTTATCCATGACGTTTTGCTAGGTCTTTGTTGCTTGGATGATGAAATGCCATGTCGCTGCTGCAGTGGAGAGTGTGATATGTGTGGGAGGTGGGGAAGGGAAGTGGGACAGAAGCTGCAGGAATCAATGAAAGCACGTTCCCAGCGCGTGCGGCTGCTCTTACACAAATACAGGTCTGTAATTGGATCGCTTCACGCATGGCTGCTCTTGTGTTTAAGCTAACACGAACTAACGGGTGTTAAATGTACTCTCTACCCGGCTTATCGTCATCATCATCATCTTACGCTATCTCTTCGTCTTCTTTATCTGACGTGCCCATCACGGAGCGCTGCTTTCTTTCGATGGTCAATTTGAAAACGTGTCGAATGCCTGCTTCAGTGAGTGTAGTGTTTACAGTCTCAGTGATATCATCTCGGTTGTCTCCCCTTTTTCTCGTCTCATGTGAAGCACAGCCATTTTTGCTGTCCTGTCTAGGCCATAGATGTCCAAAGTGGACAGTACTGCCTCCCTCCCCCTCCTTTTGCCAGCATTTGGAAGATCGGGGGGGGGGGGGGAATCAAAGGAAAAATTGGCCAATTTTTTTTTGGCGGAGGGAATAGGCCAAAGATGTGGCTTTGGAGACTGTGGGGCCAGAAGCCCCCAAAAAGTTTGAAATTGTTGTTCTTGATAATGATATCGTGTACTGTAACCACAGGAAGACAGTATGGAAATCTCATAAAAATAATCTTCGGTTTTTTTTTTCTTTACTGTTTTCTGAGTTCGCTTTCGTTAAAAAATATTTTGAGTGAAAGCATGTAATGGATGTTCACAGAAGTAGAAAGATGGGAGCATATGAGTTTATTTACAAACTGTGTTACAGGGTGTGTACAGTCGAAAGAAACAAACGTCATGTGTCTCCTGACATAGCATCTTCGCTGACAAGGGAAGAGAAAATACTCAAGATGGCGGATGAAGTGATTTTCCCCACTTTTTGTGTTTAATAGTTGCATTTTAACTATAGAAATAAATCTTGACATTTCAGCAACAGTACAGTAACAATGTTATTACATGACATTTGAGTTTGTGTTTCCAATTTATAATAGTTAACCGGGTGAGTTTAATCATAAATGTGACATTTTTTCGTGACATTCGAAAAAAATAAGTTGTGTATTGATTTACAGAAGTTTAAAATGCATTAGTTCTTCTTATTATCACTTAACTCCGCTGATAAATTTATATTTAAACATGAAGTACGCGAGGAAGTTGAAAACAAAAATGTTATTGTTAGTTTCTACAAAAACACTTGAAATAAAAGTACAATTATCAAGTTCTGGGGTTTTTTTTTTCATTTGTTTCCAACTTTGTTCGAATCTTGGAACACGTGATATACAGCATTAATCCAGCAAGTGAAATGTTGTGTTTCAATATGAGCCCGAAACCACGTCATGTGACTTCCAAGAGAATGCGAAACTGTCAGACTTGATTAATGTGGCAATTAGTTCCAAGCCCAGGCAAGTTCCATTACCAGAGACCTTGGTCTGTGCATAATTTGGTGAGTTTGTCTCGGCTCGGCCAGTGAGAAGTGGTGATAGAAAATATCCATGAGACTGGCGTTTCTGCGAAGCTGGAGATAAGACACAGTTGAATACGCTGGGGGGAAAGTTACTTGATACAGCGAAACAGGGCTGGTTAAGATCCTGTGCTACCTGTTGGTAGTGAAAGAGTTAACTACCATGGCCCATTTAGCACACTTTTTTAACATTGCGGGGAAAAAAAAGCTGGTTATATCTGGTTTTATTCTTTGATGGTTTACATGTTAAAGCACTAAATAATCTAATATATTTAATCATTTCCCTGTAGAGATACTGAGGATGTGTTTTTATTATAATTGCGTGTGTCTGTGTCATGATTTTTTAAAGGTTGTTTGTGCCATATCAGGTAGTAGGGCTCCATGCGGTTCTTATGGTAGTGGAGTCTGCAGAGAAGCATACTTTGAAACTTCTGAGATTTTCAGCACACCGTTAGAGGTATGACGTTAGAGGAGCACCATTAGAAGTATGATGTTAGGGGAACACCATTAGAAGTATGATGTTAGGGGAACACCATTAGAAGTATGATGTTAGGGGAACACCATTAGAAGTATGATGTTAGGGGAACACCATTAGAAGTATGATGGTAGGGGAACACCATTAGAAGTATGATGTTAGGGGAACACCATTAGAAGTATGATGTTAGGGGAACACCATTAGAAGCATGATGTTAGGGGAACGACATTATAGTGGCATACGAGGGGAAAGATATTAAAAAGGTGATATTAGATGAACGACATTTGAGGAACGACGTTGTATGAACTATATCAGAGAAACGGCGTTGTAGGAACGACATTAAAGGAGCGAAATTAGAAGAACAATATTTGAGCAACGACATTGCGTGAACGACATTAGAGAAACTACATTTTAGGAACATTTGCTGTTTTGAACAAAAATATGGAAACGAAGACCTGTTATCTCCCGTTTTCTTCATTCATTCTTGCCTGAAGTGTCGGCTTAATACGGGACCCCGAAAACTCTCTCTCCGGCTTTTGTGGTCCCGGCTGCTTCTAATCCAATCATTTCCCGTATTTGTCCCTTGCTGCACGGTCAGTCCGTACATGTCTTTCTCTTTCTTTCGCAGAGATTTCGCAATCTTCTAAGCTGTTTAAGGAAAGTCATGCATTATCTAAAATAAGTAACAGATAAATAAAAATGTCAAAATAAGATAAAAAAACAAATAGTTAAATAGAATTAAATGTTAAGTGTTTTGAAGAAATTTTTTACCAGCAATGTACTATTTAAAAAAAAAACACTAGCTAGAAAAACAAACAAAACTATAAGATAAACGTAGAAAACGTTAACGTGGAGATTATGACGGAGACGTAGTTTTGTGTGGTCGAATCAGCGTTTCTCAGTCTTTTCAGTCCTCGCGGAACCTTGTGGAGGAAATTTATCAGGTCACGCAGGACCTCTGTATGATAGATTTTTTTTTCTAAAATTTGTCTATGGCTTTTTGCTTTATTTTCAGAAAAGAAAACAAAAATGAGACACAAAATGAAACGAAACCGATAACAGAAACAATTATATTAATAAATAAAATAATAATTATAATAATTAACAGTTAAAATAGTTTGATCGTAATAAGAAGCCAGACAGTTAAAGTAGTTTTGATCGTAATCAAAAGCATAATACACTACTTGCATCTATACGTTCCGGGGGGGGGGGGGAGTGAAAGATTGAAAGTAAATGTGCGATAGGACGGCAGCGACAGAGACGGATGGTCTAAATACAGGCTGGGCGGGTGCTATTTTACAACAAAGGATAAACCCAGGTGGGCGGCCATTTCATTCAACTTTTTTTTCAGCGGAGACGGCACAAGATGATAATGATGATCTCAACAACTGGCAGTGTATTTGGCGTGACCAGCACTGAGGCTATAGTATTTCAATAAAAACTGTCAATATTCTTGTAGAGAGAAACGATATTTTCTGTGGGTCTGTTTATAAACCATGTCGCGCCTTTTTTTTGTTTTGTTTTGCTTTGATTGATGACCTTTCACGGAATATCAATCGTGGGGGGGGGGGGGGGGGGCACAGTTCTACTTAATCTGGGTTAGAAAAGTCTGGTCTGTAGAGACTATTTTATTTTATTTTATTTCTGCGGGTTGAGGTTGAGGTTGGGGGGTCGGGGCGGAGGGGGGGGGGCCCCATGGAACGTCTAGCGGCAGCACAGAAGGTGTATGTTTGGAAACACAAGGAAGACGTAGATTCGTGGAATTGGAAACATGCCACATCAGGGGGTTAATGTCATAACTGGTGTTATTAAACGTGAAACTACATCAAACTCCCTGCCCCCTCCACTCACCCCCCCCCCCCCCCAGTTGCTCGCTATCGACTCCAGGCGTAGGAATGTTTTTATTTTTTTGCAGGAATAACATTTTCCCTTAATGTACTGGCAGCTGTGTACGCAGGGCAGGGGGGGGGGGGGTGAAGGTCTAGGCAAGGTGCAGACACGGTCAGAGCAACAGTTCCACACAGTGGTTTATATCAGGGCATCAGAACAACAGTTCCACACAGTGGTTTATATCAGGGCATGAGAGCAACACTTCCACACAGTGGTTTATATCAGGGCATGAGAGCAACACTTCCACACAGTGGTTTATATCAGGGCATGAGAGCAACACTTCCACACAGTGGTTTATATCAGGGCATCAGAACAACAGTTCCACACAGTGGTTTATATCAGGGCATCAGAACAACAGTTCCACACAGTGGTTTATATCAGGGCATCAGAACAACAGTTCCACACAGTGGTTTATATCAGGGCATCAGAACAACAGTTCCACACAGTGGTTTATATCAGGGCATCAGAACAACAGTTCTACACAGTGGTTTATATCAGGGCATCAGAACAACACTTCCACACAGTGGTTTTTTTATCAGGGCATCAGAACAACAGTTCTACACAGTGGTTTATATCAGGGCATCAGAACAACACTTCCACACAGTGGTTTATATCAGGGCATCAGAACAATACTTCCACACAGTGGTTTTTTTATCAGGGCATCAGAACAACAGTTCTACACAGTGGTTTATATCAGGGCATCAGAACAACAGTTCCACACAGTGGTTTATATCAGGGCATCACAGCAACAGTTCCACACAGTGGTTTATATCAGGGCATCAGAACAACAGTTCCACACAGTGGTTTTTATCAGAGCATGCCATGTAACAGACATTCAGAGCACGCCATATAACAGACAACCAAGGCACGCCATATAACAGACAACCAAGGCACGCCATATAACAGACAATCAGACCAACAAGACGAGCGAGTGGACATGCTGAATTATAGTTAATATTGTTACCGTACACAGAACAGTGTCAAAGAGACAATCCTCAGCCGAAGCCCAGTAACTGGTAAAAAAAAGGAACAACTTTTTATTAAGATCATAGAATAAGCAGCGGGGCCTTTCTGTAAAGTCAAATTTAAAAATACATATATGTGATGAAAAGTTATCTGTAGTGTCAGCTATATTTAAATTAAACTAACCGATGTTTACCTCGCTGTCATTTTCCTTGGTCCATAACTCTTTATGATATATCTCTTCCCTTGTACAGAATATAACGTAACTGTCGTCCAGTTTATGGCTTATAATATAACTCTCGTCCAGTCTCTGTCTTTTAACGTAACTCTCGTCCAGTCTCTGTCTTTTAACGTAACTCTCGTCCAGTCTCTGTCTTTTAACGTAACTCTCGTCCAGTCTCTGTCTTTTAACGTAACTCTCGCCCAGTCTCTCCCTTTTAACGTAACTCTCGTCCAGTTTATATCTTTTAACGTAACTCTCGTCCAGTCTATGTCTTTTAACGTAACTCTCGTCCAGTGTCTTTTAGCATAACCCTCATTCAGTCTGTATCAGATAATGAATAATGTTGTACAGCTTTTAAAGAGCGCAAGATTTGTCTCCAGAAACACTTCAGTTGTTGTGTTCTTACAGCTGTGGATACTAGATCTGTGATCGTGCTACTGTCACAGCTGTAGTGAGTAGATCTATCTCCGTATTGTAACACCTGTAGTGAGTAGATCTATCTCCGTATTGTAACACCTGTAGTGAGTAGATCTATCTCCGTATTGTAACACCTGTAGTGAGTAGATCTATCTCCGTATTGTAACACCTGTAGTGACTAGATCTATCTCCGTATTGTAACACCTGTAGTGAGTAGATCTATCTCCGTATTGTAACACCTGTAGTGAGTAGATCTATCTCCGTATTGTAACACCTGTAGTGAGTAGATCTATCTCCGTATTGTAACACCTGTAGTGAGTAGATCTATCTCCGTATTGTAACACCTGTAGTGAGTAGATCTATCTCCGTATTGTAACACCTGTAGTGAGTAGATCTATCTCCGTATTGTAACACCTGTAGTGAGTAGATCTATCTCCGTATTGTAACACCTGTAGTGAGTAGATCTATCTCCGTATTGTAACACCTGTAGTGAGTAGATCTATCTCCGTATTGTAACACCTGTAGTGAGTAGATCTATCTCCGTATTGTAACACCTGTAGTGAGTAGATCTATCTCCGTATTGTAACACCTGTAGTGAGTAGATCTATCTCCGTATTGTAACACCTGTAGTGAGTAGATCTATCTCCGTATTGTAACACCTGTAGTGAGTAGATCTATCTCCGTATTGTAACACCTGTAGTGAGTAGATCTATCTCCGTATTGTAACACCTGTAGTGACTAGATCTCCTGTCTGTACTATCACAGCTGTAGTGACTAGATCTATTTCCGTATTGTAACATCTGTAGTGACTGTATCTCCTGTCTGTACTATGACAGCTGTAGTGACTATATCTCCTGTCTGTACTATCACAGCTGTAGTGACTAGATCTCCTGTCTGTACTATCACAGCTGTAGTGACTATATCTCCTGTCTTTACTATCACAGCTGTAGTGACTATATCTCCTGTCTGTACTATCACAGCTGTAGTGACTATATCTCCTGTCTGTACTATCACAGCTGCAGTGACTATATCTCCTGCCTGTACTATCACAGCTGTAGTGACTAGATCTCCTGTCTGTACTATCACAGCTAGTGACTAGATCTAATACCTGTACTATATTATCTCAGCTGTAATGACTGGATTTAATATCTGTACTATATTATCACAGCTGCATTGACTAGATCTAATATCTGTACCATATTATCACAATTGTAGTGACCTGATCTAGTCTCTATATTGTCAAAGCTGTAACAACAAACTCTACTGTCTATATTATCACAGCTGTAGTGACCTGATCTAGTGCCTATATTATCACAGCTGTAACAACAATCTCTACGGTCTATATTTTCACAGCTGCAGTGGTCAGATCTAGTGTCTGTATTATCAGAGCAATATTGACTAGATCTACTCGTAACATGTCGAGTGAGCTACAAATGTGTTTGAGCTCCTTCTGGCATTTTAGCCTTGGCTAAGACATCCACCGTTATTTATATATCGCTATTTTGAAGGGAGGGACATAGTTTCCAAAGGTGACAGTTTCATCTACAGTTTTTGTAGCATCTTGAAAGTGTTTATAGCGAAGTTCTATCATCAGTTTAAGGCCCTCTTTCGTGGCTTTTTGCTGTGTACCAGATGGCCCTAATCAGATTCAGCATATACTCGAGGGACATGAATGTTGCCGAATCGATTGAAACGAGCCCTCTAATGTTTGGGTTGTATCCTGGGGAGAGGTAGCATTTTCTGTCTCTGGAAGATTTTCTTCGGGGCTTAATTCCTGCTGGAGAATGAATGAGGGCGAGTGTCTGTGTGCACTTTTAAGGTTTTGTTTTGTTTTGTTTTTGTGTGTCTGTTTTGTGTTTATGTCGTATCCTTTGCGTAAAGTAAGCAATTTTTGTCTGTTTGTTTTTTTTCTGCCCCGAACTTTTATTTGTTTATTGATGTCTGGGTGTGTTCATTTTGTTTGCTTTTTTTTTGCAGTTTGCGTCCGTCTTTGTCTCATTTTTCTAGCTTTATTTATAGGTGTATTTTTTTATCCTAGGACATCTTTTTTGGTTTTGTATGGAGGTTTAGTTTCTTATCTTTCTGTGTTTTTTTTGTTTGGGTTTCTTTAGAGGCATATTTTTTATCCTTTCATGTTTTTGTTGGCTTTATTTAGGAGTGCACTTTTTATCCTTGCGCGGTTTTTTTAACCTTGTTATCTTTATATCCGTATTATGTTTTTATCCTTGTTATGTTTTATCCTTGTTTTGTTTTTTTATCCTTGTTATGTTTTTTTCCCGTTATGTAGAGTTGCTAGAACTACCATGTTCTGTTGTTGTATGTTTATTTCTGGCTTTATTTAGAGTCCTATTTAGCTGCAGTTTTTTTGCAGTAAAAACATGTAATATTTTGCGTTGTCATGACAACCCGAATTTTCAAGGATGTGAACCTTGTCCATGACCTTGGGTGTGCCGTGTCTCAGTTCTAGTTTTTTTTTTGTGCAGCAGATTACGAAATCAGGTCTGGACTATAGAGGAATACTCGTCGCTGCAGTGTTACACTTCTCAGTAAGCTCCACCTTACAGTGAGTATACTTGAATCTTACTGACCAAACTGCAGTGGGATAGCCTGCTGCTGTTGCATTGTTTACAAAGATACGATCATGACGCGCAAATCAAAGCTCTGATTGTATCACGTGATGAATGTCAATTCCGTGGACTTGTTAGAGAAAATAGAATTTAAGAGAACTTGGTGCTAAACTAAGATTCCGTACAGCCATTGGCTGAAACAGTATCACGTGATGAATATTACTTCTGTTTACTTGTCACGATAAAACAAAAGTTAAGAGAGAGAGAGAGAGAGAGAGAGAGAGAGAGAGAGAGAGAGAGAGAGAAGGGGGGGGGGTGTCCCTGAAGTTCTTTACAGGCATTGGCTGAAACTGTATCACATGATGAATGAAACAGAAGCTAGTGTTACAAGTAAATAGTTTAGCATCTGTAACTGCGCATGCTAAAACTGTATTCGAGAGGGAAAAAAAAACAACATAAGCTCTCATTTCTCTCATTGAATATCAGAAAACTCTTCTTTCTTTCCGAGCAGGCATACCAGCTCCACGTACAGAAGTTTATAAAAACACTCGCCAAGTTTTCGGGAAGAGAGATCGCCATGCTAGTAGCTTATATTTAAAAATATGAATCTCAAAATTACCGGAATAAAACCACATTCAGCCAGCCATTTTACTCGTAATTGTTTGAATAAAGGAACCTGGCCAGCTATGCCAGGCGGTAAATGAGTTCTCGTTTTAAAGATTATCATCCCCTGTGGAAGTGACTCGTGGACAAGTCTGATATCTCTACCGAGGACCGCCGGGGCCAGAATGTGATGTGACTTTTGAGGAGAATGTTAAGAGTTCCTTGGACTTGTAGCAAGACTAATTAGCTACGTCCGAGGTGAAAAAAAAAGTAGATACAAGGTGTATGGGGTAGTTTTACAAAGTGGCAGAGGGAGTGAGTAAAGTGAGAAAAAAACGAATAGAAAGTATGAGAATGTATAAATGGAAAACATACAACATCCGATATTTCAGGGTGAGCCTTTTTCCAGGATTACATGCACAGACGAGACAAAAACAAATACAAATAACTAAACGAAGAACTTATCTTAATATGATTGATCTTAATATGGTTGATTTTCTCTGTTTCCTACTTCTGGAGGAGGCCATATTAAGATAAATTCTCCGTTTAGTTATTTGTTTTTGTCTCGTCTGTGCATGTAGTTCTCGAAAAAGGCTCACGCCGAAATATTGAATGTTGTATGTTGTATGTTTTTCATTTATACATTCTCATACTTTCTATTCGTTTTTTCTCACTTTACTCACTCCCTCCCTCACTTTGTAAAACTACACCATACACCTCTGTCTACCTTTATTGTTTAAACCAGTTTTACTGCAGTCGCCATCCGTTTTATCTGAGGAAAAAAAGGGAGTGGGGGAAAACATAATATAATGAGAACAGGAGCGAAGGAGAAGTAGAATCTACAGTGAATCACATTCCTAGCCTAGTAAAGCTGTATCTACATCCTGGATCTAGAACTCCGACCATGATGTTAAAAATTCGTTCCTAGAATGTCGTTTCAGGAAAATTGTCTCTGAAAGACGGAGAAGGTGAGGTGCATTAGACTTTACAGTATGCAAAGCTGTAGGCTAATTAATTAAGTATGTGCTATGCCAGCAGATGCTGAAGATCGTGCTTCTTCATTCTCCGAGTTCCAGTGTCTCCAGCCAGTTCTGCTTCTCTTTCCCCCATGCCATTCCCTTCACATATTTTTCTCTTGACTTCCTCCGTCGTCTTTATCCCTTGAGGTTTTCCGGTGACTGTCAGCTTCTCTAACTTCTGTCTTCTCATGGCGAGGCAGTTGAAGACTCTACAGCATCTCTTAGAATCTTCTATTCAGTCCATCTGTGTCAACAGATACGAGAAAAACAGTCTTGAGCCAGTACTACTATATGGAAGGAAATCATGGTCACTAACACAAACAACAAGAGCATTAGAGGCAGCTGAAGTGTGGTTCCTACGAAGATTCTGGCC
Organism: Achatina immaculata; assembly: GCA_009760885.1. NCBI lineage: Eukaryota > Metazoa > Mollusca > Gastropoda > Stylommatophora > Achatinidae > Lissachatina > Lissachatina immaculata. The sequence continues at coordinate 37,301,863 of CM019705.1, read as the reverse complement.
ATCCAACGTGTATGTTGCATCCTTTCTTAAAAACATATCTGTTTGGTTTCCAAATTCTGTTCCATCTATATGTTTATTGTCAAAATCTCGCGAGAACTGAGCAGTATTTATTGTTCAAATCTCACGAGAAATTGAGCAGTACAGACTCTTTATGCAAGTTTATAAACACTTGTTCGCGTGGGATTCAGCCTCTAGGATATAAGTCTCCGCATGATTTGAAAGATGTAAGTAAAAGTAAGGACCAGAAGAAGATTAGCAACATCCAATCGATATCTGGCGAGAAAAGGAAGAGTCGAACACATCATAACAAAAAGAAGATACATTGGAAAGGAGGCAGACGAAGGCAGAGAGAAAAGGCAATCTGTAACGTGAGTGATAATCCCCAACACAATTGATAAAAAAAAAAAAGAAAGGAAGGTCAAAATGTAAGCTTAACACCATCTTGCAGTGATGATGGTGCTGATGGTAACGCTGATGACACTCCATGTGAACTTAATGTGCCAGATGATTAGTTTTCCAACGCTTGTTATGAATAAAACTGAATGTATAGAAATAAAAATACATGTGTAAAACAACATACGTAAATACCATGCGTAAAATCATATACGTGTTGCAGCTAGCGAAGGATTGGTTAACTAAAAACGTTGTCTGCGACGTTAAAATATGAAATAAAACTCTCGTTATATTTTAGGTTAGTTTTCCTAGATTTCATTAACATGTTATCATTTTCTAACCACTCCGCTGTGTGGTGCAGGCGATAACAAGTCCTAGCAGGTGCGATACAGTTGGTGCTGTGATCTCAAGCTGGCGAATCACGGCAGAAATAGCTGGTGCTGTGATCTCAAGCTGGCGAATCACGGCTGAAATAGCTGGTGCTGTGATCTCAAGCTGGCGAATCACGGCTGAAATAGCTGGTAGTGTGATCTCAAGCCGGCGAATCACGGCTGAAATAGCTGATAGTGCGATCTCAAGCTGGCGAATCACGGCTGAAATAGCTGATAGTGTGATCTCAAGCTGGCAAATCACGGCTGAAATAGCTGGTGCTGTGATCTCAAGCTGGCGAATCACAGCTGAAATAGCTGGTACTGTGACCTAAAAATGGGAAACCGTGACTGAAATATCTGGTTCTGCGATCAAAAGATGGCAAATCATGGCTGAAATAACTGATTCCGTGACCTAACATGACAAATAATAGGTTAAACAGCTAACACTAATACCTAAAGATGGTAAATAACAGCTGGAACAGTTGACACTAATACCTAAAGATGGTAAATAACAGCTGGAACATCTGACACTAATACCTAAAGATGGTAAATAACAGGTGGAACAGCTGACACTAATACCTAAAGATGGTAAATAACAGCTGGAACAGCTGACACTAATACCTAAAGATGGTAAATAACAGCTGGAACAGCTGACACTGTGACATCCAGCTGGCGAATAATAAGTGGCGAAGGACTCGTACTCGAAGTTCGCTCTTAGTGGAATACACTTTGCCACAATTGTCTGATGAAGGACGGATGGATCTTCGTGATTCACTTCATGGTGAAGTACTCAGAAAACCCTACTTCATGGTGAAGTTCTCAGAAAACTCCACTTCATGGTGAGGTACTCAGAAAACCCTACTTCATGGTGAAGTACTCAGAAAACCCCACTTCATAGTGAAGTACTCAGAAAACCCCATTTCATGCTGAAGTACTCAGAAAACCCCATTTCATGCTGAAGTACTCAGAAAACCCCATTTCATGCTGAAGTACTCAGAAAACCCCATTTCATGCTGAAGTACTCAGAAAAAACCACTTCATGATGAAATACTCAGAAAACACCACTTCATGCTGAAGTACTCAGAAAACACCACTTCATGCTGAAGTACTCAGAAAACCCTGGTGCATGCCGAACAACACGAGCACTCACGTGGCATAAATAACAAACAAGAATCTTGCTCGCGCTGTGCATTGTTGACATTTACAACGTACCGCGATGAAGGATAGAAATCTTCTCCCACGCTTATCAAGACACAACAGAGAAACCGAAAACTTTCAGAAGCTGAAGGTTTGGTCTTCAGAGCTAATCCTCCAAGGCAGAGAACGTGCAAAATACAGACATTTGTGTACCACTGACAGAATGACGTGCAAAATACAGACATTTGTGTACCACTGACAGAATGACGTGCAAAATACAGACATTTGTGTACCACTGACAGAAGCTACATTTTTTTTTCTGAATGTGAAATACATGCTAATAGCATATTAAAGAACATTAGCATAATTAAGTTATTCATGAATAAATCTCCAGCGCGAGAATATAATTTTCACCTTGGTAAATGTACAGGACATATGTAATTCTGCTGTTATGACAGTTCATGTGCCCACTTAAGTTGTCTAGTGAAGACTAGCCCCAGATTCTTCATGTTGGAGCTTCCATGGAGGTGATTTAAAGAAAGTGCGCAGTTAAACAATGAACGTCACAAAATCATGTATGTTACACACTGAGACGTCACAGAATCATGTATGTTACACACTGAGACGTCACAGAATCATGTAAGTTACACACTGAGACGTCACAGAATCATGTATGTTACACACAGAGACGTCACAAAGTCATGTATATTACACACTGAGACGTCACAAAATCATGTATGTTAGACAGGCGTCACAAAAGCATATATATTACGCACTGAGACGTCACAAAATCATATATGTTACAAAAGTCAGACGTCACAAAATCATATGTGTTACACACTGAGACGTCACCAAATAATATATGTTACACACTGAAACGTCACATAATCCTATATGTTACACGCTGAGACGTTACAAAATCATGTATGTTACGCACTGAACTGAAAAGTCACCGATCCGCTCAATAGGAAGAAAAGCCACCTATCCGTGTGACAAGAAGAAAAAGCCACCGATTCACTCAGCAAGACGAAAAGCCACCGATGCATTTGACAAGAAGAAAAGTCACCCATCCATTCAACAATAAGTAAAGCCATGTAATTCACTAAGCAAGAAGAAAAACCACACATCCAATTAGCTTAGAAGAAAAGCCACTCATCCGCTTAGCTAGAGGGAAAGTTGCATGAATACATTAAGATACAGCATATGTACTCCAACTTTCTTATTATAACATCAGCTCCGAAGAACCACTAATTCCCAGCAACCAAAGTACAACCCTAGAACATTAACCTGGGACAGAAAGCGAAACCGGCTACGTATTGATAGCAACGGGCACGGAACAACATGCAAATGTACAGAACGGAACAACTATTCTCAAGACTGTCCCGTTTCTGGAACATTCCCCGCGTCCAGAGGAAAAGGAACAAATTCTTAAAAATAGCAACCATTAAAAAGTGCTGAAAAGAAGCAGCCAAAAAGTAAAGACCGAATTCGACGGAAAGAGACAGAATAATGGCAGATAAAAAAGGGCATTACGACGCAGCGAGAATTACTTAGAATGGGTAGCGTAAGTGATTTCCAACAATATTGCGCAATTGAGTGGTCTTAAGAGGGGAAATAACTTCAAGGAAACGGCTGCGTGCCAGAAGATAGTAGAATTAAGGAGCAATTAAAGAGGCAGTCTTGGCTATATTTTATCTCTCTCTCTCCTCTCCTCTCCTCTCCTCTCTCCTCTCCTCTACCTCACACACCAAAACATACAGGCAGACGGATCTAACAAGCAGATCATGGATGACGGAGGCTGAGGATACAATAATGTCCGTGTGCGATCTAGATGAGGTGCCTAAAGTTGATGACTGGTTACGGGTACAGGACCGACCTCAGCTAACAGAAGGGCCGTGAATGTCGAGTTTTGGCACAGGGAGCAGTTGAACTTTGGGTTCAAGATCTCATCCAGCATCACTGTGGGTCTTCTGACATGGTAATATCTACAGATGGCTCAGTGACTCGGAACAGCAGAAGTGGTTGGGGTTTTGTTCTCTGCCGAAATGGAGGAGTCGTGGCATAGAGTTCGGGAGCCTTTGCGGTCACCACATCGAACATGCGAATGGAAATTGAGGCTGTATTGATGGCAAGAGAATGACCACTTTCTCGTGATGTGGTATGTAGCGTCATTGTGACGGATTCACAGAGTATGCTTCGTAAAATTGAGTAAAAAAAAAAAAAATTGCTTCGAAAAGAATGGGTTCATTTGTTAAGCCAGTCAACTGTGATGAGCCTAACGTAGCTTTATTGTTCAGGGCATGCGGGAGTGTAGTACATGGCAATGAAGTGACAGACAGACTTGCTGGGCAGGTTAAAATAACTGGTCATTTTGAACAGACTTAAAGATATAGTGGATACCGCAGTGAGAGAAGAACAAGCAGGATTTCGAAAAGGCAGAAGCTGTCTCGACCAGATCTTTACTCTCAGAATAATACAGATCTTTACTCTCAGAATAATACTTGAAGAACATATTGAAAAGCAGAAACCATTAATACTGAACTTTATAGACTTTAAAAAGGCATTTGATAGATTCAGAGATTCATTGTGGAGAATTTTAAGTCTATATGGAATACCATCTAAAATTATCAACATCATTAAGGACTTATACAATGGATATGTCTGTGCAGTCAAGACAGAAGAAGGGTTGAGTGAATGGTTTCAGATTGAAACAGGCGTGAAACAAGAATGTATACTGTCTCCTTTGCTTTTTGGAATTACAATAGACTTCATAATGACAAAATACTGCACAGGTAACACAGGTATTGACTGGGTACATGGGACTTATCTAGAATATCTTGATTTTGCTTATGACATAACTCTTATCAGTAACAATGTGAAGTCCATGCAAGAAAAAACAGATAGCCTGTAGTCACTGGGTAGCAAAATAGGACTTGAAATTAACAAGGACAAAGCAAAAATACTGAAAATTCCCATTAATCAAAATGGAAAAATGCACGTAGAAAGGACAGATATTCAAAAAGTCAATCAATTTGCATACCTTGGCAGCTACAAAGGACACCAGAAAGGAAGTTAGAATTGCAAAAGCAGTATCGATGTTCAAGAATCTTGAGAATATATGGCATTCAAAAGTTATAAGCACAAAAACCAAGTTAAGATTATTCAATTCAAATGTAATATCCACCCTCATTTGTGCACGCCAAAGCTGTAAAACAACTAAAGAAATAGAAAAGAAATTAGACTCTTTTGAAAACAAATGCCTGAGGAAAATAGTCGGCATCAAGTGGAACGAATTCACGAACAACTCAGAGATAAGACAGACGAGCGAACAATAACTAGTCTCATTAGTGACCAGGAAGAGGAGATGGACATATGTTGATCACGTGATGAGAAGAAACGATCAGAAAATCCCAAAACAAGCTATCAAGTGGAACACAAAAGGCCGAAGAAAAAGAGGTCAACCACGTGAAACTCTAAAGAGGACATTGTTAAGAGAGGCCAAATTAATAGGCATAAGATCCCCAGATGAGGTTGAAAGACTCGCCGAAAACAGGAAAAATTGGCGAACTACTTTGCTAGCCCTACGTGACATTTAACGGCACGGGAAGGATATAAGATCTAAGATAAGATACAGCAAGACTACAAAATTATTAATATTGTTTCAAAACGTACCAACAGTAACCATACAGCAAGACTACAAAATTATTAACAGTTTTTCAGAACATACTACCGGTACAAAGTAACAGTCAACACGGCCATACTAAGACCAGTTGTCTTGTATCAGTAACGTGGAGCACAACAAACAAAGGTGAACAACAATTGCAGATCTTTGAGAACAAGATCCTAAGAAGAATTTTTGGGCCCACAAAGGATACTAACAATGGAGAACAGAGAACTAGAAAGAACACAGAACTTAACAGTTTATTTAAATCACGGTGGATTATAAACAGATTACGCTGGCTGAGCCATACAGAAGGAATGGAAGAGAACAGACAAACTAAAATGATGTATGTACACGTAATGAAGTAAACAAGACCCAGGGGTAGACCAAGACAGAGATGGAAAGACAACATAGAAGAGGATTCACAGGAAATTGGTGTCACCAACTGGAGAGAGAAGATTAGGAACAAGGAGAAATGGATGCGAACTTTATCGGCGGCAATGAGCCTTTAAATGGCTTGGAAAGATGCGGAAGACGAAGTTCCAAAATGCATGCAGTGATAGCGCTGGGATTTTTCGAAGCCGGTACATTTATACTCGTCTTTCACTTTGCTTGAAGCATTTTCAGAAATTATAGGGTTTCTCAAAGCAACATTCGGTACTTCAAACTTTTTAAATGTAGAATTTAACACGCTTTACAAACATCAGCGGAAGGTAAATGTTCGTTGAAATTTTTTTATTTTTTTTTTTGGCGGCGAAAATTAATCTTACACAAAAAGCTCACAAGCTGAACCTAAATCAAAACTGACTGATTCTCCTCTATACAGATTGAGCATCATCATCATCATCATCATCATCATCATCCTAATGGGCTAGTTATCCTCCAACCGATTTCACTGGCTGTTTTTACCAGGGTTTTGATAATATAAACCAGATACGGTAACCGATGACCTACAAGAGTTTTGGTTTTTCCTTTTTTTAAAAAAAAATTAGTAACTTCCTGGTTAACGTGACCACTGCTACGTATAGCCCATACCGTTATAAACATACATATGTATGTCAGTTTAATTTATTTTTTAAATATGCACACTTAAGAAGCGAAAACGAAGACACCAAAAAAATGTATGTGAACACATATAATTAGAATGAAATGTACAAGCGTTCATTAAAAAAAATATCTAAACATACTTATGATGGCTGGTCATTCATTTTTTTAAAAACCACAGTGTGATATGTTACTCGCTGCTGTGATCTTAAAAAGAAAGAAAGAAAGAAATAAAGAAATCTCTGAACCTTAAGTCCCCAAGGCACATGGTGCTTCTGCAAGGGTATTCCATAAATGCCTGTCCTTTGCCTTTTTTCTGCTCTTGCCCAGGTGAGCCCTCTATTGCTCAACATCCTCTCAGTTGTTCTTCTCCATATCTCCTTTGGTCTACTCTTCTGTTCCCCTGTGGTGTCCATCTTAGTGCTATTTTTGGTAGTGAGTTATCAGTCATTCGGAGCACATGTCCCAACCATCGCCAGCGTCTTTCCTCAATAATTGTTGTCAGTGGTTACATATGCGTTTCTGCAAACAAGATGTTATTTCTTATGGTGTTTGGCCAAAATATTTTTCTAATTCTTCGTAAACATTTAGTCTGGAAAGAATTCAACTTGTTTTCTATGGTTTGGGTGATTTTTTCCAGCATTCACTTCCATAGATTAGTACACTTAGAACATTACTCTTAAATATCCTGATTTTCGTATTTATACTTAGTTTTTTAGATTTCCATATAGTCTGCATCATTGCAAAAGCCTGGTTTGCTCTAGTATGTCTACTGTTGATGTCTTCTGTGCTGTCTCCATTTTCTACTACTCTACTGCCAAGGCATGCAAATTCATTGACTTCCTCCACTAACTTGCTATCTACTCTGAGTACATTTCTGTTGTTTACATTTTGTTTCATTAACTTTGTCTTTCCTACATTGATCTTTAGTCCTATGTTGTTTGCATTCTGAGTTAGCTTGTTTATTTTATCTTGCATATCTTTGTGGCTGCTTAATAGTAGACAAATGTCGTCAGCAAAGTCAAGGTCCTCCAGCACCAAACTAAAAAGAAAACTACCAAAGAAGGGTGACCTCAGAGATTGCGGGAACTGGAGAGGCATTACCCTACTGCCACTCACCAGTAAAGTATTTTGCAGAATAATCATCAACAAAACTGTACCAGCACTTGAGGGAAAACTTCGGAAAGAGCAGGCAGGATTTAGGAAAGGAATCATTCATAGACCACATATTTGTACTTAGACAAATATTAGAACAGGCAAATGAGTGGCATAGCACAACATATGCATTGTTTATAGATTTTGAGAAAGCTTTTGACAGTGTCAGCAGAGATGCACTGTGGAAAATCCTAAGATGGCATGGCCTCCCCCATAAGATAGTGAATGTAGTCAAAGCTCCATACGAGAGTTTTCAGTGCAAAGTGATCTGTGGAGAACATGCCTCCAGCAGCTTTAGGGTATAAACAGGAGTGAAGCAGGGATGTGTACTATCACCAACATTATTTATCTTGGCAGTAGACCGGTTAATGAAGGAGGCAACATCAGACAACGCAGAGGAATACAATTGACCCTTGACACAGTGCTGGAGTAAGAAAGAAATACTACCACAGAATTCAGGATACCCTTATGTCTGCCGTGCTCTTTTCTCCAACAATTGTCGATAAATGTCCCAGACTCTCTGGTACGTCCAGCGAGGGAAGACGGTCGTCAAGGCTCTTGTCTCATGCTCAGAGAGAAATATAAAGAACGAACGAATGGGCGAAAACCTCATTTAAAAACTTTGTATAACTTCAAAGTGTCCTGCCATTTGATTACACATTAAAATCTTTATGACTTACATCAACAGCAGTAATGTAACGACAAAACTGTCCTCCACCATCAAAGTAACAATCAAAACTAGCCACCACTATTTAAAAAAAACGATTAAATTAGTCACCAACATTAAAATTACGACTAGAACACCATCAAAATGACTTCTTCAGACAGATGCGGGAGTCTGTGTAATCTGCAATCTTGCAAAGATATCTACTAACTGTTCCTGTTTTGTTCAATAATTCTAGAATGTTGTATGAATATTTCGTCATTACATTCTCCTGCAGACCAACATTTGATGTGGAGAAGTAGTATACACACTTGAACAACAACGTTAGTCCAATATTTTTTTTCTAAATGGCAAGAATGTTATTAAATGTCACGTGTTTCATAGATATCTTAAGACTACCTAATCGGCGGCACGTCTGTGAGTGTTTCCACGTGTAGTATTGTGTTCTTTTCCTCTCTCTCTCTCTCTCTCTCTCTCTCTCCCTTCTCCCCCTCTCTCCAATGATCTGAATCAACAAGTAACAACAAAGTCATAATTATTGAACTTCATCATTAGTACCATCCACAAGGATACTCTCTCCCCTGGAGCGAACTCTTTAGAGAAAGATCAATCGAGTAAAAGTTCTGATCATTCACCTCAGACTGGGCCAACCTCTGCCACGAACATCATCCCCACAGTCAGTGAGTAATGAAAGAAAGAAAAAAAAAACCGAACTCCAGACTACCACAATTTTTTTTTTATATCTCCCCGCACAGCTTCTCCGTGATGGTTCGTTTTCCTGGAGTTTTTCCTTTCCTTTATGTTACGTTACACTGGCTCTTCGCTGTTCCTGTTTAACACTTTTTTTTTAACTGGGGGGGGGGGGGGTGACCTACTTCTGTCGCCGTCTATTTCCTTTTCAAGAACTTCCGGTTCTAGAGTTCTGTAGTCTTCCGCCACGTCCGAGTGTGGAGTGGATCTTCACAAGTTAACCCTCTACTTTTGAACATCTATTTCTGTGGCTTAGACGACATTTATCCGTTCGCCAATGATTGAGATGTACACAACAGGAAGTAGTCTTGACCTGTGTACACTAGGATAACACCTTATCCATTCTCTGGGGGTTTTGCTTGAATGTATTTTAGAGCAGGGGGTTTATAAACCTATTTCTGCTCAGGAATCCTGGGTGTTTGTTTTTTTTTCTTTTTCCTTTTGTCCTTTGAAATGTTCTCTTTCCACTTGTTCAGTCCGATTTGCTACCGAAAAAGTGTACTTTATGTCTTGTACTAGTTGTCGCCAGAAGCTCGGAGCGTTCCCGTGGGTAGACCGTCCAGCTCTGGTTGTGAAACACTCCGGCAGAAGATGTGCGAAGAATACTGTTAGTAAGGATCTTATTATCAGAACCAGAATCTCAGAGATGTTATTTCCCCTCTCTTCCCACCCCACCCCACCTCACCCCCCACCCCCACCACTTTCTGGTGAGAAGGCTGTCGAATGTTTGCTGGACACTCACTTTAGCTCACTCTCTTACGAATATCTTTGGAACTAGGATGCGTCCGAAGTAACTGCAGAAGTCAGCGGAGCAAATCGTTCAGAACCTCGGGGGGTCCGCGAAGGGTAGTGCGATGGTCCGTGATGGGTAGTGCGATGGTCCGTGAAGGGTAGTGCGATGGTCCGCGAAGGGTATTGCGATGGTCCGCGAAGGGTAGTGCGATGGTCCGTGATGGGTAGTGCGATGGTCCGCGAAGGGTATTGCGATGGTCCGTGAAGGGTAGTGCGATGGTCCGCGAAGGATAGTGCGATGGTCCGCGAAGGGTAGTGCGATGGTCCATGATGGGTCATTTAAGGCCACGTGATGCGTTTCTATATCTTAAAACTATTTTTATCTTGGTACCTCACGTGGTGACGCTAAACTTAAGGAAGGTTCTTATTTTAACACCCGAGGCAGGAACCTGTTAAAGGTGCCACCGGAGAACTGACTGCAAGGATTAGCGACCTGAGAAAAAAAAGGTGAAGAACCGCTGGGGTGGGGACTGACATGTTCCAGATTATGGTGAAGCTTATTCAAAAAGCCCAGAATCGCGGCTGTCTAGTTCTGTCAGATTACTACTTTCTACAGGGAGGGTTCTGTCAGATTACTACTTTCTACAGGGAGGGTTCTGTCAGGTTACTACTTTCTACAGGGAGGGGTCTGTCAGGTTACTACTTTCTACAGGGAGGGTTCTGTCAGGTTACTACTTTCTACAGGGAGGGTTCTGTCAGGTTACTACTTTCTACAGGGAGGGTTCTGTCAGGTTACTACTTTCTACAGGGAGGGTTCTGTCAGGTTACTACTTTCTACAGGGAGGGTTCTGTCAGGTTACTACTTTCTACAGGGAGGGTTCTGTCAGGTTACTACTTTCTACAGGGAGGGTTCTGTCAGGTTACTACTTTCTACAGGGAGGGTTCTGTCAGGTTACTACTTTCTACAGGGAGGGTTCTGTCAGGTTACTACTTTCTACAGGGAGGGTTCTGTCAGGTTACTACTTTCTACAGGGAGGGAGCTAAACGGCCGTAAAGAACCAACACTTCGCAAACTTCCTCTTGGATGGATGCTGCGGCGTGCGGCGGGGCATATATGGGGCTGTTCTGAATGCAGTGAAGCCGGAGTCTGATTTTGAACCTTTGTCATGCTGAAAGTCAAGATAGTCTTCTGTCGTCGTCATCATCATCATCATACAGATCACCGTCGTCGTTTTGTATCCTCGACATTTCAGTCATTGAACCGAAGGGTACATAAGTCAGGAGCAGTCAGGCTAACAATGAGATCATCAAAGTCGTCGAAAAGGGCCAAGATAATATCTTGTTCTGCTTCCTCTCCCTGTTCCTGTGTAAACAGGCTGTCACTGGCTGTCGACACAGACAGACGGGCACAGCCGTTACTTTCTAAACACTTGAAGAGATGCATTACCTGGGGTCTTTAAACAAACACAGGAAAGTAATGAAAGCTGAGTGCCAGGTCAGAAAGGGACGAAATGTTAAAACACACTTATCTTATCTTATCTTATCTTATCTTCTTATTTAACGAATTAACGAAAGAACTTTATTTTCAGTGAAGGAAAAGTTCTTCAGATATCATGGACACAAAAAAGAACAAATATATCCATACTACAAGAAGTTAATATTGAAGAAGGCTGGCTAGTAAAGAGTTTTAAACAGAGAAAACTGAAATATTTTGGACGCATTAAACGTCGTGATAATCTAGAGAAAACCGTCTTGGAAGGGTACATAATGGGAAAAAGAAAGAGAGGAAGACCAAGGCGAAGATGGCTGCAAGACATCGTTGATGATCTGCAAATGGATGCGTCAGCAGCAGGCCATCTTGCTCACAACTGAGAGGCTTGCAGGAGTGTTGTTAGGGAGGCAGAGTTCCGCAAGGGACATGCAAATGACTAACTGACTGAAAGAAAAATTTCTCAGGCAGGCCTGTTAAAGTTCTGCTCTTTCTCTCTCTTGAGACATTCGTTCCGTCGCCAGCATCAAGATTCTAATTGCTTTTCTGGAAAACAGTCTAAGCCCGGACGGGTTTTTTTTTGTGTGGAATAAAGAGAGCTTGTGTTACATTCTTTGGACCAACAATATAAAAAATGGTTTGTGCTAAGATAATATCAGCTACTAACTTCTCTCTCGTATTTTCTAATACTTTTTTTTAGTCTCTCACTCGTCAGGGCTAAGGATTTGCTGATGTCCTTTTTTCTAGTTTAATGACTTAAAATTCTACTTCTTTTTTTCTACTTGCAGTAATTTCTCTACAATTTTTTTCTAGATTAAAAAAATGCTAACAGCGCGTTTTGGCTTCCACGCGAGATATTCTCCCTAGATTTTTCTAGAAAAAACAAGTGCTAAGAGTACTTTTGGCCTTCTAAATGCAGCACCCTCCTTAAATTTTTCTAGAAAAAAAAAGCTAAGAGTACTTTTGGCCTTCTAAATGCAGCACCCTCCTTAAATTTTTCTAGAAAAAAAAAACTAAGAGTACCTTTGGCCTTCTAAGTGCAGCACCCTCCTTAAATTTTTCTAGAAAAAAAAGTGCTAAGAGTACTTTTGACCTTCTAAGTGCAGCACCCTCTGAGCAAAAGTAGATCATTCGTTCAGAGCAGCACGGCACCCAATGATGATGATGATGATGATGATGATCTCACCTTATCTTTTATACGTTCATTGTGAAATCGTAAAACCCAAGATCTGAAATAGAACTTCTGAGCTGCTGGTTTTAGTACCATACTTCTTGTTATAAATGATCTCTGTCTGTTGCCTTGCGGGTACTCGGTCTAGCTAGGGGCGGAATTCCAGATTAAGGCGGTGACTAATTTGTTTGCTGGCATTCTACGAACAAGCTCCCATATGTCAGTGCTACTGTAAAGTAATAGCCTAAAGCTGTTGAAAGTAATTGATAGCATAGGAAACATTAAATGTATATTTCTGTACTGTGTTATTATTTGTTGTTTTTTTTCCCCCAGAAAGCTGTAGAATTCTGTCCTTTTATCAGCCAGTACACCAAACCTTTGACTTTATTTGTCTACTATCTACTTCGGATTTCTTCATAAAGTCTACATTTGTACCGATTCCGATTCTTATCCACCCTATTTGGGGTGAAGAGGTTGCCTGTTTTGGAGGTCAGGGGCCCATAGCTAATAAGCTAGCTTTAAGGGTTGGAGAACCACAGCTGGCCAAGACCCTGTCCCACCTCTCTGTTGGAACCCCCCAGCAACAGAACTGGCCTGGCTAACGGGGCTGGGATCGCCGTAGTCCCTATGGTGGTCTGGTCTGTTAAAAAAGCATTGCACCTTCCCCCCTCCCCCCCCCCCCGTGCTTTTTTTAAACCTGTCTCTCTGAACATGGAGAAGAACAACAGAAAGGATGTTGAGCAATAGAGGGCTCACCTGGGCAAGAGCAGAAAAAAAGGCGAAGGACAGGCATGTGTGGAAAACCTTTGCGGAAGCCCCATGTGCCATAGGCACTTTAAATTCAGAGAGAGAGATAGAGAGAGACAGAGAGAGACAGAGAGAGACTGAGAGAGACAGAGAGAGAGAGACAGAGAGAGACACAGAGAGAGAGAGAGAGATATTCAGGGCTTTAAAAAATAAGCACTATAACGTGTTCCAAAGCCGACGATGCTTCAACATCTACACTACATCAGCTGCAGAAAACACCAGGTCGCAGTTTCAGGGGAATAGATAGACAGACAGACAGACAGACAGACAGAAATTCTCTAATTTTCTACATCCCTATTCAGATTCCTTCATAAATAGTAAAGTTCTACCCACTCTAGCACGACTCCACTCCACGGCCGTCGTTAATGACCATAATAATGATAAGAAGGACGATGAGAGCTGGCCGTCATGGCTTTCTCTATTTCCGGGGGCGTTAAGCAAGAATACGGGACGAACCCTTATGACCATTCCGCAAGGTCTTGTCTGTCTGTAAGCTACTCTGGGCTGGGAGTCTAATCATTAAAAATAGGTCAGCTGAACGGAAGCATGGATTTAGATGGAACGCTAAGAGAGTCATTATATGAGTAGATGAAAGTTAGCTAGCCAATCAGAAGCGATCATAAATAACTTTAGTCTAATAGCCAATCACGTGTGAGCATAAGTAAGTGTATTTGTAAGGCAGAACTGATTATAAGCACCATGTCATGTTAGACTGTTTTTAATCCGAAAGCAACTAATTAGTTTAGACCTAAAACCTAAAGCGTAGTGGATCTTAATATTTTTTATGTGTATTTGCTCTTGTTTTACTGTGATAACATAAGTAAGCATAGTCTAACAGCCAATCAGAAGGGAGCATAAATAAACATAAAAAGCCAATTAGAAGAGGTGATTATTAACAACAGCCCACCTGTCAATCAGAACTGAGCGCGGCAACCAGTCATCTTAGATTTTTAAACCTGATGGCAAACCAATTAGCTTAGACGTAAAAAACTACAACATTCTGTTACATAGTGGTATATCTTAACTAATTTTTTAAAAAGTTGTTCTTGGTTGTATTGTTGCATCAGTAGTAGGGCATCTTGCTCACAACAGAGAGGTCTACAGGAGAACTGTTAGGGAGACAAAGTTCCGCAAGGGACATGCAAATGAATGACTGACTGGCTGTATTGTGATAATTGTTGTCTATTTCATCTCTTTGCTGATAAAAGGAAGTTGACAACCAGAACTTCTGGTGGTTATTTCTTTCTTGTAATTAGCCCTCTAATACCTTCGGAGAAAGTGATACTGACGTACTCTGTGAGATGTGTGCTATCATTCTGTATCTCTGGTATTTCACTCTTCAGCCTAATATCCGCCATTCTGAACATCTCCTTTGGATGACAGTATGTTCTGCTGTTTTCATTGTTTCGCTGATTATGAACGAAAGGTGTTTTCATGATTCTGTAACAAACTCCTCTGGACAAGATTGTAAGAAATCCAGAATAACTCCTTGTCCTGTAGTAATCCAGAATGACTACTTGTCATTTAGTAGTCAAGAATAAATACTTCTCGTGTAGTGGTCCAAAATTACTACTTGTCATGTAACAGTCCAGAATGACTACTTGTCATGTAGTAGCCAAGAATAGCTACTTGTAATGTAGTAATCAAGAATAATTACTTGTCATGTAACAGTCCAGAATGACTATTTGTCATGTAGTAGTCCAGAATGACTACTTGTCATGTAATAGTCCAGAATGACTACTTGTCATGTAGTAGTCCAGAATGGCTACTTGTAATGTAGCAGTCCAGAATGGCTAATTGTAATGTAGTAATCAAGAATAATTACTTGTCATGTAGCAGTCCAGAATGACTACTTCTAATGCAGTGCTCTCCGTTAAATAGTGTCACTTCCGCTATATGTTGCTGTCGTATCTGCCTAGAACCGTGGGGATGAAACTCTTTGCAGCCGATGCGGTGAAGATGTTGAAGCTTGAAAATCATACAGGGAGCGAGTTGCCGAGGTATTTTGACGGACAGGGAGCGGGTTGCCGCGGTATTTTGGCGGACAGGGAGCGGGTTGCCGCGGTATTTTGGCGGACAGGGAGCGGGTTGCCGCGGTATTTTGGCGGACAGGGAGCGGGTTGCCGCGGTATTTTGGCGGACAGGGAGCGGGTTGCCGCGGTATTTTGGCGGACAGGGAGCGGGTTGCCGCGGTATTTTGGCGGACAGGGAGCGGGTTGCCGCGCTATTTTGGCGGACAGGGAGCGGGTTGCCGCGGTATTTTGGCGGACAGGGAGCGGGTTGCCGCGGTATTTTGGCGGACAGGGAGCGGGTTGCCGCGGTATTTTGGCGGACAGGGAGCGTAGATTTAAAAAAAAGACGGAAAGGACAACGCTTCTTTACCAGATTCCTTGGGGGACGTTAGGGGCCCCTGCCATGTTAGCTAGACCTGTCTTATTAGGGGCACAGACAGAGAAGAGGGCCAGAGTCTTGGCTGGCAGTGGTTGGTCAACACTGAGGCAAGTAATTAGTTATCTGGGTTGATGGCTGGCAGTGGTTGGTCAACACTGAAGCAAGTAATTAGTTATCTGGGTTGATGGCTGGCAGTGGTTGGTCAACACTGAAGCAAGTAATTAGTTATCTGGGTTGATGGCTGGCAGTGGTTGGTCAACACTGAAGCAAGTAATTAGTTATCTGGGTTGATGGCTGGCAGTGGTTGGTCAACACTGAAGCAAGTAATCAGTTATCTGGGTTGATGGCTGGCAGTGGTTGGTCAACACTGAAGCAAGTAATCAGTTATCTTGGTTGATGGCTGGCAGGGGTTGGTCAACACTGAAGCAAGTAATTAGTTATCTGGGTTGATGGCTGGCAGTGGTTGGTCAACACTGAAGCAAGTAATTAGTTATCTGGGTTGATGGCTGGCAGTGGTTGGTCAACACTGAAGCAAGTAATTAGTTATCTGGGTTGATGGCTGGCAGTGGTTGGTCAACACTGAAGCAAGTAATTAGTTATCTGGGTTGATGGCTGGCAGTGGTTGGTCAACACTGAAGCAAGTAATCAGTTATCTGGGTTGATGGCTGGCAGTGGTTGGTCAACACTGAAGCAAGTAATCAGTTATCTTGGTTGATGGCTGGCAGGGGTTGGTCAACACTGAAGCAAGTAATTAGTTATCTGGGTTGATGGCTGGCAGTGGTTGGTCAACACTGAAGCAAGTAATTAGTTATCTGGGTTGATGGCTGGCAGTGGTTGGTCAACACTGAAGCAAGTAATTAGTTATCTGGGTTGATGGCTGGCAGTGGTTGGTCAACACTGAAGCAAGTAATTAGTTATCTGGGTTGATGGCTGGCAGTGGTTGGTCAACACTGAAGCAAGTAATCAGTTATCTGGGTTGATGGCTGGCAGTGGTTGGTCAACACTGAAGCAAGTAATCAGTTATCTTGGTTGATGGCTGGCAGGGGTTGGTCAACACTGAAGCAAGTAATTAGTTATCTGGGTTGATGGCTGGCAGTGGTTGGTCAACACTGAAGCAAGTAATTAGTTATCTGGGGTGACGGCTGGCAGTGGTTGGTCAACACTGAAGCAAGTAATTAGTTATCTGGGTTGATGGCTGGCAGGGGTTGGTCAACACTGAAGCAAGTAATCAGTTATCTGGGTTGATGGCTGGCAGTGGTTGGTCAACACTGAAGCAAGTAATCAGTTATCTGGGTTGATGGCTGGCAGGGGTTGGTCAACACTGAAGCAAGTAATCAGTTATCTGGGTTGATGGCTGGCAGGGGTTGGTCAACACTGAAGCAAGTAATCAGTTATCTGGACTGATGGACGATACAGTCTTCACCTGTATATGTAGACTAAAATCTGATGTAAGAACAGGAAAGACTCCTATCTCAGACCTCATCAGGCTGCAGTGACACAGTCCGTTTTCACTGAATACATCAGGATGATTTACTGGGGTCTTGACCAGATGTGACTGGCAAGCCACATCTCTGATCGGCCATTTCCTCTCTCTTACACATAAATATCAGGAATAAATAAAATAAATAATTTAAGTACGTGAACTTTCAACTCAAAGCGCTGTAGTTAATACAGCTCCCGTAGCCCACTCTTATTCCGACAACATTTCAGAATCTTCAGGACGGACGTTAACGGCCAGCATCCCTACTTCCGTACATACAGATAGGCTGTCCACCAAACTGCGCTTGAAAATTCTGAGACAGTCTGAAAATTTTCTCGTTTTCTGCGTCAAGAGAAGAACAGAACTTGAAATGACAGAATTCTAGAACATAATTATGTGCAAAGCAATCTTTATTCATAGGAGCAGGGGCGGAGATTCAGTGACTGACTGAGGAGCAGGGTCGGAGATTCAGTGACTGACTGAGGAGCAGGGTCGGAGATTCAGTGACTGACTGAGGAGCATGGGCGGAGATTCAGTGACTGACTGAGGAGCAGGGTCGGAGAGTCAGTGACTGACTGAGGAGCAGGGGCGGAGATTCAGTGACTGACTGAGGAGCAGGGTCGGAGAGTCAGTGACTGACTGAGGAGCAGGGTCGGAGAGTCAGTGACTGACTGAGGAGCAGGATCGGAGAGTCAGTGACTGACTGAGGAGCAGGGGCGGAGAGTCAGTGACTGACTGAGGAGCAGGGTCGGAGAGTCAGTGGATGCTGTGAGGGGCTACCATCATCACACAGAGACGGCTCGAGGATAGATGATGATGTAGAGAAAGAAAGAAAAGTCTTAAAACTGGACAGGAAGATGAGGTCACAAAGAACAATTCTTAGAGTTGTTGTTGTTGTTGTTGTTGTTGTTGTTGTTGTTGTTGTTGTTGTACGCGGTGATATCTCGGAGTTCAGTTACATTTTTTTTCTCTTTCTTTTGAAGACGTAGCATTCAAAAATGCGTGAAAGAATTTTATAGCGGCGAATTTATAGCAAGAGATACAACATTCAAAAACATTTTGTAAGAACTTTATATTGACATTTTTATAGCAACAGATATTAATCAGTCAGTCATTTGCCTCCCTGACAGCTCTTCTATAAGCCTCTCGGTTGTAAGTAAGATGCGCTGCTGCTGATGCGTCCATTTGCAGCTTATCAATGATGTCTTGAAGCCATCTTAGCCTTGGTCTTCCTCTCTTTCTTTTTCCCATTATGTACCCTTCCAAGACTGTCTTATCTAAATTCTCATGACTTTTAATATGTCCAAAATATTTAAGTTTTCTCTGTTTAATCCTCTTTACTAGCCAGCCTTTTTTCAATATTATGTTCTTTTAGTATGGATCATTTCTTCTTTTTTTGTGCCCATGATAGTTGAAGGACTCTTCTGTAGCATTTACATTCAAAGGCATTTATGTGTCTCTCAAAATGTAAAACTAGGAAAAAAAGTAGGAACAGCTTTATTACTTAACGATTACAAAGTTGTGACGTTTCGGCGTGAGCCTTAACCATACAAAAACATACAGGACGAAGAAATAGAGAGAGGAGATAAAGTATAAATTCACATGAATGCTATGTTTTAAAAAAATCAAGTAAAATGAATAGAGCACTTAGCTGTAACTTGTAAGATCCTGTGGCTTGTCCGACGCTGTGTGTGTCAGAAATGTGTTTCTCAGCTGTTTTGTTAAGTGCACAGGTCTCACAGGCATCTGTTGCGATGGGAAAGATGCATGCCCTTAAAAATCTGATTTTTTTAGCTCTGTCTCTTCCTCTCTACGGCGTCCTTAGCTGTTTTATTTTTTTTTCTGAAGAGCGATAGATGTACTCCTTTTAATTTCCCTCATTGTATCTCCATTATTAGTTAGTAGTGATCCAAGATATTCAAAACTTTCCACCTCTTCCAATTTTTCCTCACTGATACATATTTCAGCTGCCTTATTTGTTTTGTCAGTTGTCATCAATTTAGTTACACATATAGAGTTCAAAAAACGTTTACGTCAGAATTTTATACTGATGCAGTTAAAAATGTAAATGGACGAATACGAGTCCCATCATCATCATCATGTGCCTTCTCCAGAACAAAGGTTGGCGGTAATGAATCCCCAGCTCCCCAGCTCCCTCGCCTTGATGATGCACTCAGCTAGGCTGTGTCTCGCCTTGATGATGCACTCAACTAGGCTGTGTCTCGCCTTGATGATGCACTCAGCTAGGCTGTGTCTCGCCTTGATGATGCACTCAGCCAGGCTGTGTCTCGCCTTGATGGTGCATTCAGCTAGGCTGTGTCTCGCCTTGATGGTGCATTCAGCTAGGCTGTGTCTCGCCTTGATGGTGCACTCAGCCAGGCTGTGTCTCGCCTTGATGATGCATTCAGCTAGGCTGTGTCTCGCCTTGATGGTGCACTCAGCCAAGCTGTGTCTCGCCTTGATGATGCACTCAGTCAGGCTGTGTCTCGCCTTGATGATGCACTCAGCCAGGCTGTGTCTCGCCTTGATGGTGCATTCAGCTAAGCTGTGTCTCGCCTTGATGGTGCATTCAGCTAAGCTGTGTCTCGCCTTGATGATGCACTCAGCCAGGCTGTGTCTCGCCTTGATGGTGCATTCAGCTAGGCTGTGTCTCGCCTTGATGGTGCACTCAGCTAGGCTGTGTCTCGCCTTGATGGTGCACTCAGCCAAGCTGTGCCCTGCCCATTCTCGTATGTTATCTTCCCCTCTACATCTCTGTCTTCCTCTTGCTCTTTTGTCCTTCTGCCTCTTCTTTCTAAAATGGTCTTCACTATATTGTTATGTCTTTTGACATGGTCAAAATATTTTATTTTCTTGATTATTATTTCTTTGAGAAATTTATATTGCGCTTGGAGCTGTTTTAAAACTTGTCCATTTGTTCTTTTCATTCTCCATTTTACATGACTCAGTTTTCTGTAAACAGAATACAAGAAAACAGAATAAACAGAAAACAGCATACAAGTGTGTCTGTATAGTATTGAATATGCGTCGCCGTAGTGCCACCATGAGGTCGACGTATTATTTTTTTCATCGATGGCTTCATTAAAAAAAAATTCGATGCCTCTTTCGTTACTTGTCTTGCCCATATTGACATCTCAGCGGAAATGTATTACTTATCAAAAGGGGGGGGGGGGAAATCTAATCTAAATGGTACACGCTGCACGCATTTTTAATGAAACTCTCATCCACATTTAATCCAATTAGTGGAAAAGAAACTGCAAAATTTTAATACAGATTATATCGGCACCTAGTCTAAGTATTGTAAGAGGCACTATAAATTTTTAATAAGAGTTATATCCGCACTTAATCCAACTGTTGGAAAAGTAAATGGACATTTTAAAATACAAGTTATATCCGCACTTAATCTTATCTTATATCTTATCTTATATCCTTCCCGTGCCGTTAGACGTCACATAGGGCTCGCAAAGTAGTTCGCCAATTTTTCCTGTCTTCGGAGAGTCTTTCAACCTCATCAAAGGATTTTATGCCTGTTAATTTGGCCTCTCTTAATAATGTCCTCTTCAGAGTTTCACGCGGTCTGCCCCTTTTTCTTCGGCCTGTTGTGTTCCACTTGATAGCTTGTTTTGGGATTCTCTGATCATTTCTTCTCATCAAGTGACCAACATATGTCCATCTCCTTTTCCTGATCACCCGTGAGACTGGTTGTTGTTCAGTCATCTGTCTTATCTCTGCATTGTTCTTGAATTCATTCCATTTGATGCCGAGTATTTTCCTTAGGCATTTGTTTTCAAAAGAGTCTAATTTCTTTTCTATTTCTTTAGTTGTTTTCCAGCTTTCGCATGCATAAATGAGGGTGGATATTACATTTGAATTGAATAGTCTTAACTTGGTTTTTGTGCTTATAACTTTTGAATTCCATATGTTCTCAAGATTCTAGTAAATGAGAAAAGAAACTGAAAATTTTTAAATACAAGTTATATCCGCACTTAATCTAGTAAATGAGAAAAGACACTGGGCATTTTTAATACACGTTATATCCGCACTTAATCTAGTAAATGAGAAAAGACACTGGAAATTTTTAAAACGAGTTATATCTGCACTTAATCTAGTAAATGAGAAAAGAACTGAAAATTTTTAAATACAAGTTATATCCGCACTTAATCTAGTAAATGAGAAAAGACACTGGAAATTTCTTCACAAACGCTGGAAATGTTCTAACATCTGTGGAGTCTTGAAAACACTTTAGGCAATCACTTTATTGGAACTGTCAGAACTTTTTAGAAAACAACTCAGAGCTCTTGATATAACAACCTGATGTGAAACACTTCATAGAACCACATAATGTGAATTCTCAAAACGCTTCATACAACCACACAATGTGAATTGTCAGACCTCTTCAAACAACCACATAATGAGAAGTCTCAAAGCTCGTAATTCAACCACATAATAAGAATTCTCAAAGCTCTTATTGCAACCACATAATAAGAATTCTAAGAGCTCTTAATGAAACCACATAATGAGAATTCTCAGAGCTATTAATGCAACCACATAATGAGAATTCTCAGAGCTATTAATGCAACCACATAATGAGAATTCTCAAAGTCTTAATGCAACTACATAATGAGAATTCTCAAAGCTCTTAATACAACCACATAATGAGAATTCTCAAAGCTCTTAATGCACCCACATAATGAGAATTCTCATAGCTCTTAATGCAACCACATTAATCTGGAGTTTCACAAATTCAGAACAGCAGTTACCATCAGCGAGTTTATCACCTGACCCGGGCAAGTCTAGTCAGCTGATTCTTGTTACCCATTTTTTCCGCGTGTTTGAGGGACAAAAAAAAAAAAAAAGAAATAACGAATTCCTTTCTTCTTCTTCTTCTTCTGCTTTTTTCCTTCTTCTTCTTCTTCTTCTGCTTTTTTCCTTCTTCTTCTTCTGCTTCTTCTTCTTCTGCTTTTTTCCTGCTTCTTCTTCTTCTTCTTCTGCTTCTTCTTCTTCTTCTTCTCCTCCTCCTCCTTTTTCTCCTTCTTCATGCGAATATTCTTCTTTGCACCCGATGCGGTGAAAGTTTTGAGGCACAGGAAGAGTCGGATTGGGAGCAGGTTACACTGGGTATTTGTTCCATCCCTGAGAGGAGATATAACAACAAAAAAAAGCAAGGGATGTTCAAAACTTCTTTAGTCGAGTCCACCACCACAGGATCTGTGGCGATCCCTGGCCCTTTGGCCAGACTAGGCCTGTTATTGGAGGGGGAGTAGCAACGGAGAGATGGAAAAGGGTCTTGGTCAGATATGGTTCGCCAATCCTCACTCTAGCATGTTAGCTATGGGTTGTGCTGACCGCCAGATCGGACAGCGCCGTCAGCCTTTGTTCACGTCTCGAAGCTCATGAAACCGAGCTAATGTGTGCAACAAACGCAGCGTACAGGCGCTAGCAAACTTTGCTACATAATCACTGGCAGGTGTCTGAACTTAATTGATTTTTAAAACAGGAGGAACTTGGAGTTAATGAAAGTGAAATCAGCGCCAGATTACATGATGCCGTTGCTTTCTGTCAGACTTCTTGCATGTTCCTGGCACAACAGGGCAACCGCAGCTCGGACTCTAAATTGACAGCAGCTTTCTGAAATCGCCGGTTTTCACTTGATAACCCCCACAGCAGAAGCTATCGATTTTCACTATCAGGTCGATAGAGACGTCGAAAATAATTTAGATATTCCATGAGTTTCATGCTTCACGTGGTTTTTATTTCTTAGAATATATTCATTATCGGTGTCGTCTTGTCATCATCATCATCATCATCATCATCATCATCATCATCATCACCACCACCACCACCACCACCACCACCATCATCATCATCATCATCATCATCATCATCATCATCATCATCATCATCATCACCATCACCATCATCATCATCATCATCATCATCATCACCATCATCACCATCATCATCACCATCATCACCACCATCATCATCATCATCATCATCATCATCATCATCATCATCATCATCATCACCACCATCATCATCATCATCATCACCATCATCATCATCATCATCATCATCATCACCATCATCATCATCATCATCACCATCATCATCATCATCATCATCATCATCATCATCATCATCACCATCATCATCATCATCATCATCATCATCATCATCATCACCATCATCATCATCATCATCACCATCATCATCATCATCATCATCATCATCATCATCATCATCACCATCATCATCATCATCATCATCACCACCACCATCATCATCATCATCATCATCATCACCATCACCATCATCACTATCATCATCATCATCATCACCATCATCATCACCATCATCATCACCATCATCATCATCATCATCATCATCATCATCATCATCATCATCACCACCACCATCATCATCATCATCATCATCATCATCATCACCATCATCACCATCATCATCACCATCATCATCATCACCATCATCATCATCATCACCATCATCATCATCATCATCATCACCATCATCATCATCATCATCATCACCATCATCATCATCATCATCACCATCATCATCATCATCATCATCATCACCATCATCATCATCATCATCATCAATCCTGTACGGCCTGGCTGGTCTTCAGCGCGGGGAGTGCT
Source organism: Achatina immaculata (assembly GCA_009760885.1). NCBI lineage: Eukaryota > Metazoa > Mollusca > Gastropoda > Stylommatophora > Achatinidae > Lissachatina > Lissachatina immaculata. The sequence goes on along the minus strand of CM019705.1, from coordinate 37,277,956 downwards.
GAGCCAGTGAACATTCACTTTTTCTTTGTTGTATTCTCTCACTTTTGTTGGTTCTTCTCAGTCTTGATAATTCCTTCATATACCGGTGATGTTGTTGTTGTTGTTGTTGCTGCTGCTGTTGTTGTTGGTGTTGTTTTGCTGCTGTTGATGTTGTTGCCACTGTTGTTGTTTCTGCTGTTGTTGCTGTTGTTGTTGCCACTTTTGTTGTTGTTAATCTCGTTGTTGTGTTGTTGCTGTTGTTGTTGCTGATGTTTTTGCTGCTATTATTAATGTTGCTGTTGTTGCTGCTGCTAATGCAGCTGTTGTAGCTGTTGATGTTGTTCCTGCTGCAGCTACTGTTGTTGTTGCTGTTGCTGCTACTGTTGTTGTTGGTGCTGTAGTTGTTGTTGATCGTGTTGCTGCTGTTGTTGTTGCTGCTCCAGTTATTGATGTTATTGCTATTCTTTGCTGCTGCTGTGGTTGTTGTTATTGATGCTGTTGTTATTGTTGATGTTGTTTGCTAATGTTTTGTTGTTGTTATTACTGCAGATGTTATTGCTTTTGTTGTTGCTGCTGCTATTGTTGTTGCTGCTGTTTTGATGCTGCTGCTATTGTTGTTGCTGTTGTTGCTGCAGTTGCTACTGATGCTGTTGTTGGTGTATTTATTACTGTTGATGATGTAGTTGTTGCTCCTATTGTTCTGGCTGTGATTGTTGAAGCTGTTGTTGCTGCTGCTGCTGTTGTTCTTGTTGCTGTTTTTGCTGCTGTTGTTGATGTTGGTGATAATGCTGCTTCGGTTGCCGCTGTTGTTGTATTGGTTTATTGTTTCTGCTGTTTCTTTTATTGTTGTTGGTGTTGTTGCTGATGTTGTTTTTGTTGTTGCTGCTATTTCTGCTCCTGTTTTTATTGTTGCTACTGTTGTTGCTACTGTTGCTGCTTCTGTTGTTGTTGCTGTTTTCGTTGTTTATGGCGTTGTTTTTTATGCTGTTGCTGTTGATGTTGTTACTATTGTTATTGCTGTTGTTGCTGCTGGTGTTGTTGTTGGTATTGTTGTTGTTGTTGATTCTGTGTTTCTACTTTTGTTGCTGTTGTTGCTGCTGTTGTTGTTGCTGTTGTTTTTGCTGTTGCTGCTGCTGGTGTTGATGCCGCTACTGTTATGTTTCTTGTTGTTGATGCTGTTGTTTGTGCTGTTGTTTTGTTTTGTTGTTGTTATTGCTGTTGTTGTCAATGGTGTTGATGCTGCTGTTGTTGTTGATGCTGTTTCTGTAGTTGCTGTTGTTGTTGTTGCTGTTCTTACTGCTGTTGTTTTTGTTGCTACTGTTGTTTTTGATGCCGTTGCTGTTGTTGCTGTTGCTGGTGTTGTTGTTGGCGTTGTTGTTGCTGTTTTGCTATTGCTGTTGTTGATACTGCTGCTGTTTTTGTTCTTTTTGCTGTTGTTTTTACTACTGCTGTTGCTGCTGCTGTTGTTGTTATTGCTTCTGTTATTGTTGATGCTGCTGCTTTTGTTGTTGATTTTGCTCCTGTTGAGGATGTTCCTGCTGTTGTTGATAGTGCTGCTGTTGCTATTGTTGTTTTTGCTATTACCGCTGTTGCTTTTGCTATTGTTGCTGCTGTTGCTGTTGTTGTTGTTGTTGTTTTTGCGATTGCTGTTGTTCTTTTTGTTGCTGCTGCTACTGTTCTTGTTGCTGTTGCTGCTGCTGTTGTCGATGCTGCTGCTGTTCCTGTTTTTATTGCTGCTGTTGTTGTTGATGCTTTTGCTATTGCTGTTATGCTGTTGTAGCTATTGATGTTGCTACTGCTGTTGTTGATGCTGATGCTGTTGATGTTGTTTTTGTTGCTATTGTTGATGATGCTGATGGTAGTAGTAGTAGTAGTGATGTATTTGGGATTTTAAATACGAGTGCTTAGCCCGAGCCCATACATGAGATGGTACCTCCCCCCCCCCACCAAAAAAAAAATGACAACATGAAAACTCATACACAATAGTAAGAGAGAAAAAAAAGGTCACAGAACTTCGAAATCACTCCCTTTATGTCGCATTTTTCCTGCCAACACAGCTATATCCCTTACAGATAGTTTCCCTGCACCAGCGGGACCACAATGTGTGTATGAAGGTTAATATCATGTACGGGATCACATTGTGTGTATGAAGGTTAATATCATGGCATTATATTTGGAAGACAACCTCATGATTAATGGGATGTGGCGTTTTGGGCAAATCAATATAAATAAAAAATTCATCGAAAAACTGCTAAATGCGCAGCTGTCATCTGCACATGGAATCAAGCGTCTAATCATCTACATCATAACGAGCCCTAGAGCTAGTTTCATTATCTGTTAGGGAATGTAGAAAAAAGTGAAGAACAGAAGGCTTCATTAAATGACAAAAATTTCTGTTATACATATATGTGTATATATCTTCTATGGAAAAGTCTATCTATCTATCTATCTATCTATCTATCTATCTATCTATCTATCTATCTATCTATCTATCTATCTATCTATCTATCTATCTATCTATCTATCTGTCTGTCTGTCTGTCTGTCTGTCTGTCTGTCTGTCTGTCACGCATGATCGTAAAAGGCGACTAAGGAGGGTTCAGCATAGGGCCAGCAACCCTATCTGGTAAAAAAAAAACAAACTATCAGACTGCTACAGAAACAGAAGCAAGGGAAACAACAAATGCAGGTGGAAGGAGAAATGCTTATCAGGAAACTGAGCCCATGAAGGTTGTGGATGAAAGCCAGCCACTGGAAGTCCCCAGCCCGACTGCAGACCTCCTGGAACCTAAACACAAGATGAAAATAGACAGCTGGAATGTAAGAACACTTAACCAGACTGGAAAACTAGCACAAACCATCAAAGAAATGCTCAGATACAAACTAGACATACTAGGAATACAAGAAGCAAAATGGACAGGACAAGGCAAAAGGAAATTAACAACACAGCACACAGAAGATACAATAATATGGTCAGGTAAAGAAGACCTTCATGAAGGAGGAGTAGCGTTGATTATAACAAAAGAAGCATCAAGAGCATTGCTGAAATGGACCCCAATAAATGAGAAATTATTATATGCACTCTTCAACTCAAGATTCACGAAGCTGTCTATTATAGTTTGTTATGCATCAACAGAAGCAGCTGAAGAGGAATTAAAAGAAGATTTTTACAACAGCCTCCACGCCACAGTAGAAACAATACCCAAGCATGATATGCTACTCATCTTGGGCGACTTTAATGCAAAAGTAGGTGAGGGAAATGAAGATAGAAGAAAAATCATGGAAAGTGAAGGAATCTGAGAAATAAATGAAAATGGAGAAAGACTGTGCAGTTTCTGTGAAGAAAACATGATGACCATCGGAGGAACAATTTTCCGACATAAAAACATCCATAAAGTGAATTGGAGATCCCCAGATAAAACCAGAGAAAACCAAATCGATCACATACTAATAAACAACAAGTGGAAATGGTCACTACAAGATGTGCGAGCAAGGAAAGGAGCAGATGTAGGAAGTGATCACAACCTTCTGGTAGCAAAAATAAAACTAAAATTAAGGAAAGCCAAAATCGGAGAACACATAAAGACACGTTTTGATACAACAAAACTGAAAGACCAGGAAATGAGGAATGAATTCTCAATAGTACTTAAGAACCGCTTCAGTGTCCTACAAGACAAAGCAGAAATGTCCATACTAGAGTTCAATAAAACACTACAGGAAACAGCAAAAGAAGTGCTGGGACATCGGAAACGGAGAAAAGAGGAATGGATAAGTAAGACCACATAGGAAAAGATAGAGCAAAGAAAGGAAATCAAGAAAAATTACTGAACACCAAATCATAACGGCTTAAAGAACAAGTTTTAAGTAATTATGCACAAAAAGACAAAGAAGTGAAGGAATCATGCCGTCAAGATAAACGTCAGTACTATGACAACTTAGCAGAAGCAGCAGAGAAAGCAGCATATGTAAATGACATGAAAACCATATACAAAATTACAAAACAGATGACACGTAACTTCAGCACAAGATGTGAGAGTGCAATAAGGACACATAAGGGACAACTGGTCAGTGGAGAAAGAGAAAAAAATGAAAGATGGAGGGAACACTTTAACACCCTACTAAACAGAACACAAACAGCACAAACAATAGACATACCTGAAGCAAAAACGGAACTAAACATCAATACAGGACCAATAACAATAAATGAAGTAAAGGAGGCGATAAAGAAGCTAAGATCAGACAGGGCACCAGGTGAAGATGACGTAACTGCTGAGATGTTGAAAGAAGAAGAAACAGAAACACCAAAACACTCTGCTCTATACTACAACACATATAGGATCTAGAAAAAGTTCTAGAAGAGTGGAAAACTGACCTTATAGTAAGACTAACAAAGAAGGGTGACCTCAGAGATTGCGAGAACTGGAGAGGCACTATCCTACTGCCACTCACCAGTAAAGTATTTTGCAGAATAATCATCAACAGAATTGTACCAGCAATTGAGGGAAAACTTCGGAAAGAGCAGGCAGGATTTAAGAAAGGAAGATCATGCATAGACCACATATTTGTACTTGGACAAATATTAGAACAGGCAAATGTGTGGCATAGCACAACATATGCATTGTTTATACATTTTGAGAAAGCGTTTGACAGTGTCAACAGAGATGCACTGTAGAAAATCCTAAGATGGCATGACCTTCCCCATAAGATAGTTAATGTAATCAAAGCCCTATACGAGGATTTTCAGTGCAAAATGATCTGTGCAGAACATACCTCCAGCAGCTTTAGGGTACAAACAGGAGTGAAGCAGGGATGTGTACTATCACCAACATTATTTATTTTGGCAGTAGACTGGTTAATGAAGGAGCCAACATCAGACAAACACAGAGGATTACAATGGACCCTTCACACAGTGCTGGGGGACCTTGACTTTGCGAACGACATTTGTCTACTTTAAAGCAGCCACAAAGATATACATGATAAAATAAACAAGCTAACTCAGAATGCAAACAACACAGGACTAAAGATCAATGTAGGAAAGACAAAGTTAATGAAGCAAAATGTGAACAAAAGAAATGTACTCAGAGTAGATAGCAAGTTAGTGGATGATGTCAATGAATGTGTATACCTTGGCAGCAGAGTAGTAGAAAATGGAGACAGCACAGAGGACATCAACAGCAGGCTTACTAGAGCAAACCAGGCTTTTGCAATGCTGCAGACTATATGGAAATCTAAAAAACTAAGCATGAATACGAAAATCAGGATATTTAAGAGTAATGTTCTAAGTGTACTACTCTAAGGAAGTGAATGCTAGAAAATCACTAAAACCATAGAAAACAAGCTGAACTCTTTCCAGACTAAATGTTTACGAAGAATTAGAAAAAATATTTTGGCCAGACACCATAAGAAATAACATCTTGTTGGCAGAGATGCAGATGAAGCCACTGACAGCAATTATTGAGGAAAGACGCCGGCAATGGTTGGACACGTGCTCCGAATGACTGACAACTCACTACCAAAAATAGCACTAAGATGGACACCACAGAGGAACAGAAGTAAGGGTAGACCAAAAGAGACATGGAGAAGAACAACAGAGAGGATGTTGAGCAATAGAGGGCTCACCTGGGCAAGAGCAGAAAAAAAGGCAAAGGACAGGCGTTTGTGGAAGACCCTTGTGGAAGCCCCGTTTGCCTTGGGCACTTAAGGTTCAGATCTATCTATCTATCTATCTATCTATCTATCTATCTATCTATCTATCTATCTATCTATCTATCTATCTATCTATCTATCTATCTATCTATCTATCTATCTATCTATCTATCTATCTATCTGTCTGTCTGTCTGTCTGTCTGTCTGTCTATCTATCTATCTATCTATAGTACCTTGTATATTAGGATAGCATTATAATAATTATTATTACTGTGGTTATGATTATTTTTATTATTATTAGCATTTTATTGTAGTTATAATTATTATCGATAAGTAGAAAGTAGGTAAGAAACGAAATAAATAATTCGAGAGCCGATGGGAAAGGAATACTGCCACGGTATTGTATTATTATAATTAATCTGATACTTAGAACTATTGCATACAGGGACGCTGAATATTGTCTGGGAGGTTTATGCAGATAAAACTAGTACTTATGGAGACAGACAGACGACAATGTAAATAGATTTCGACTAATCCCCTACATGTATCGTAAACACCTGATACTGGATAAGAAGTGTTTACCGAAGCGAGAAAATTGAATAGATGGATTTGAAGCAACAGACTTACTGACAGGTGAGACATATTTGCTAATCTTATGACTCAGTTTGCACACATGAATAGTCTAGCGGACCAATAAGATGACCAAAAGGTAGTGGACCGAATTATACCGAAGTTCAATCAGTATGTAGTCAACCTGCTAACCAATAGAAAGATCTAGAGGTGTGTCCTATTGGACAACTGATTTACGATATATAAGTCTGGCATGCAGTTTTGACAGAAGAAGACAGAAGACAGAGAAGAAAGAAAAGAAGAATAGAAAGATAGATATGAGAGCAACGAGAGACAGGACAGATGGACAGGTAGAGAAATAGAGATACTCAGGAGACAGAGAGGCAGTTTAGAAGCAGAAGTAGTTTAGGACAGAGAGAAGATAACATTTCAAGTTAGAAAGTGATTATTAGTAATGCGCGAGAAATGCAGAAGATTTGATATTTTTTAAACTTTGTGTACAATTATTTCGGAGATGTCTAAATTTGATCATTGTGAATTTCGTTTGGTGGCCGTTAAAAGTGAACTATAATTTGATTCAGGAACGAACCATCTGAATTTTATAATGACTACGTGTGTTAAGATTTCAGTCTTGCAGTGAACAATATAGTATCACATGTAGTGACATTCTGAAATGTTGAAGTAAACAAAAAGAAGACGTAGTAAAGTGTGTTAATAATTTTAAAAGTGACAGTGAATAAAGATAATATGGTCGCGGTCACAGCGCGTTAACAATGCTGTAGGAAGGTGTATTAGGTTGATAACATCTAAAGGCCAAAATGTGCCGCTATACGTGACAGTCGCCATCACTCAAAGCCCAGCAATATCATCGGTCCACGTGACAGAATTATCAGATAGTATTAATCAGAGAACACATTCTTCATCAGTATAATCATAATTCAAGGTACTATGTTACATATCTATCTATCTGTCCGTCCGACCGTCCGTTCGTCTATCTATCTATCTATCTATCTGTCTATCTATCTATCTATCTATCTATCTATCTATCTATCTATCTATCTATCTATCGATCTGTCTGTCTGTCTGTCTATCTATCTATCTATCTGTCTATCTGTCTGTCTGTCTGTATGTATGTACGTCTGTCTGTTTGTCTGTTTGTCTTTCTGTCTGTCTGCCTGCCTGTCAAGGTATAGTTGCATGTAAGTTTGCTTGCATGTATGTATGTATATATGTATGTATGTATGTATTTATTTATTTATTTATTTATTTATTCTGTAATCTGTGTGTTTAGATATAGTTACGTTTGTGTCTGTGATTATGTGTGTACTTTGTATGCATTCTGTTTGTCTGTCTGTGCTCTGTGTGCTTTCTGTATGTCAAGGTATACCTACATATGTGTGTTTATGTCTTTCATTATGCATATATGTACAAATATATGCGTTCTGTTTATCTTCTGTCTGTATGATTGTATGTTGTGTTTCCTCTGTGGTATATGTGATATAGGTGTGTCCTTCCTTCTATTCATCCATGCCACGTCTGGGAAAAAAAGAAGATAAGAAAGATGTCTACAAAATGAGGAAGAAAAAGAGAAGGCCAAAAGAAAGAAAGAAAGAAAGAAACTAGCTTTTAACTAACGAAAGGATGTATAATATAACGAGGACAAGTTTTTGTCCAGTAAAGAGAAATAGAGCCCCGTCTCACTGAGGTCCTAACACTCGCTAATCTTATTTCACGCCAGAAATGGAAGGTTTCCACCTCGTTAATTTGACATATTCTCTTTCTTTTTCTTCATCTTTTCCTTTTCTGTCGGCCAGCCCTATGGATTTTTTTTTCTTCATACGATAGAGAGACTGGCCCACATTATCATAGTGCTAAAGGTAACCCGACGTACAAACGAACTAAATTCAGTTGCCGCCCTTCGCTATGTTCTGGTCTATAGTAACTTGATTAGAAAGGCAATTAATGTCCTTGCAACGTTTGCCGGTTCATGTTTGAGCTGAGATTTAGATAAAAAAAAAAAAAAAGTAAGAAAATGGCCGGGGCAAGATCAACAATTTAAATTGGCGTCCAGCGTAAGAATATTTTTTCTTCTTTTCAGCTCCTTGTGTGAGTATACATCTTCTTGAACTTCTTGTATTGATTCTCAGACACTCTACGCCGCAGAGCCATTCTTACTGCTTTTCTTATCAGCTTTTTTTCCCCTCCAATTTTTTATCTTACCTTTTTTAACCGCTGGCAAAGAACATTTGGACGGAGAGAATTCGCAGCCAGCGCTAGATCTTTCAATGGCGAAGGTGACGCATAGTGTTGAGGAAATAAGATGGAGAGCAGTGGTTCTCAAGTTTTTGTCCGAGACGGAAATGTGAGGGCTGGTGAACAGACAGACAGACAGACAGACAGGCAGGGAGCCTTCCTTTGTGAGGATTTGCAATGAATAAACTGCTGAAAATTTCGGCAGTCTGTACTGTATGCTGAGGAAGGACAGAAAGAGGACCAATTTTTTGTTTCCCCTCTTATTTTTGTTTTTCGAGACACTTCTGTCAGTCTTATAAAGACGCAAAAATTTTGAGACCATTTTAACAATTATCGAGAACTGAAATAAAACAGAACGTTAATCTTTATCCAAAAAAAAATCTTTTCTAATTATGGTAATTAAAAGTTAATATTTGCCGAATATTCAAATCAAATCAGTATTTGATCGAATAATATCGAAATTCAGATAATTATATTTGCGGGGCACTTCTACTAGTCAACTTTCTAATTAATAAATAAATATTCTCTCTTGAACTGTCTGCCAGTAACGCCACGTTGATAGTTCAGTTACGTGTTACACAAATTTGAAATACTAACTGATTGTTTGTAATCTGAAGTTTGCTGTCTCCACGAACGTCTATTGAAGAGCAAGACTATAATAGAATAAATTAGTAGTTTAGAATTTCACGTCATTTTCTAATTTAAGACCACACAATCAACTTTATATTTGGGCGTCTGAGTTGAGAAGCAGTTACGCACTGGTCTCTCATGGAGGAGGTCGGGGGTTCGAATACGGTCGGAGGCGCCCCAGTCACCCGGCTGTAGAAATGGGTACCTGACTTCTTCTAGTGTTGGGAAAGGAAAGCCGGCCAGGCGTGATGCTGACCGTATATCACCCTCTAGTGTACTGACAGGTCAAGGAAAATATTAGCACTAACACCATATCTCTATGAGCCTCTAAGGCATGGCAGGATTACCTTTACCTTTAACTTTACCTTTATCTTTATATTTACCTTTATCTTTATCAACTTTATATTTATGCTTTCAGCAAGCTATCATGTATCCATGAATTTATTGTTCATACTCGAATTCGTACTCGATCAGTCAGGAAATCAAATAGTAGTATCCACCTTAATATATGCTCGATACTAGATACATCCCTGAATGAAATAGGTTATTGCTTCCAAACTCTTTGTGCACTGTAATGAAAACAGCGACAGAAAATTCAGAATATTCTGGAAGAATAAAAGAAACAACAAAAATACCTCAGAAGAACTGGATGTGGATCAGAACTGCTTCCTCAGTTCTGTCAGGAAATAAAGCTATCCTCTGCTCACATTCAGTGACTCTTTGGCCTGAGGACAACATTAATGAAAGGTATGGGCTTCGCGGTATCACTGAAACTTTAAACACAACACTCACTGAGGCAATATATGTGGTTAGATAACAAGACGTTTTCAGAAGAAAAAAAAAGGCAAGTTTCTGAGAAAGCTTTACAGGTCACATAATTATGATAAAATAGTTTTATTGCATCCATTTTATCAGTGTTTGTTTTGTTTTGTTTTCTAGATAGTCAACATTCTATTAGTTCTAAGTATTATAAATTTAATTCTTAAAATATATGTCACACCTTGGATTGTAAAAGTTTGAGAAGCCTTGATGTTGAGTTCCGGTAGATGTTTAGTTGCCGAAACGAGCAAGTAGAAAAAAAAAACCTACGCTTATCTACATTTAGGATCACGTGCAGGGTGTGTGCTAGGTTTCTGTAAACCGGCATCTTTCCTTTATAGTTCATTTCCGTGTCGGGTTTTTTGTTTGTTTGTTTTTGTTTTCTAGATAGTCAACATTCTATTAGTTCTAAGTATTATAAATTTAATTCTTAAAATATATGTCACACCTTGGATTGTAAAAGTTTGAGAAGCCTTGATGTTGAGTTCCGGTAGATGTTTAGTTGCCGAAACGAGCAAGTAGAAAAAAAAAACCTACGCTTATCTACATTTAGGATCACGTGCAGGGTGTGTGCTAGGTTTCTGTAAACCGGCATCTTTCCTTTATAGTTCATTTCCGTGTCGGGTTTTTTGTTTGTTTGTTTTTGTTTGTTCCGTGGCTTTAGCAAGGGTATTCTTTTTATCATTCTCCTTTTTGTGTTTGAGAAGGAGTGTTCTATTTCTTTCGAACTGTGGAGTTTTGTATCATCATCATCATCATCATCTGTCTTGGCGAATATCATGTTGGCCATTATTATTATTATATGCCGTGCCAGATAGTGTTGGCGATCATGCTCCTACATCTTGTGCTGTTCTTGGTGTTTCCGGTTAATTCGTAATCTTCCCCATGCCACTTGGTCAGTTCACTGAGATATTCTTCTCTTGGCCTTCATTTCTTCCTTTTTCCCCCCATGACATCTCCTGTCATTGCTAGCTTCTCCAACTTCTGTTCCCTCATGACATATCTTTCTCTAGATACAGAGGTCAGTTGTGAATATCTGAATAAGCAGCGCCAGACCATGTCATGTGACCTGCTGCCTTGCAGTTCTGTTTCTTTAGGCCAGTGGTTCCTAAATTGGTGGCTCGCCGATCCCCCAGGGGTTCCACAGAACCTTCCGTGGGGGTCTGTGACAAAAACTCAAGGTTGTGAGCAAACATTGTCGACATATTATTACATGAAGAACAAGCACAAGAATCGGCCTTGATGTTGATCCAGATTTGAGATAAAAAATAGGAAATACTGAAGCAGATGTGGAAGCGATTGTTTGGAACAGGAAGAGCCATGATTTCTCTCATCATATTTAGCTTGTTTAGCTGTCACAGATTTCATATTCTGTTTCTTTGTCAGAGCAAGAAGAAATGTTAATTGTTGTTTATTTCTTCTTAATTACATTACTGTTATTTTGAAAGCACACTAAGCCTGCACTGTGTCTTTAGTGTTGTGTAATGTTTGTTCGTTAAATCTTACTAATATTTTCTGAAAAAAAATTATTTTTTTTTGCAGTTAAAGCACATAGCTACCACACAGATATAAATCTTTTCCAAAGTGTGAGAGTCCATGGCCTGGAATTTGAAACATCAGGGGGCGGGAACGCGGGATTTTGTTGATTGGGAACACAAAGGTTGGGGGGGGGGGAACTGTGTCCAAACCGAGTGGAAGGCAAATGGAAACAACCACCCTGCCATCATTTTCTTCTCAAATCATGCTTGACGGCTTCCATGCTTCTCTTGACGGCTACCATGCTTCTCTTGACGGCTACCATGCTTCTCTTGGCGGCGGTCATGCTTCTCTTCAGGCGGCCATGCTTCTCTTGACGGCTTCCATGCTTCTCTTGACGGCGTCCATGCTTCTCTTGACGGCTTCCATGCTTCTCTTGACGGCTACCATGCTTCTCTTCAGGCGGTCATGCTTCTTTTCAGACGGCCATGCTTCTCTTGACGGCTTCCATGCTTCTCTTGACGGCTTCCATGCTTCTCTTGACGGCTTCCATGCTTCTCTTGACGGCTTCCATGCTTCTCTTGGCGGCGGTCATGCTTCTCTTCAGGCGGCCATGCTTCTCTTGACGGCTTCCATGCTTCTCTTGACGGCGTCCATGCTTCTCTTGACGGCTTCCATGCTTCTCTTGACGGCTACCATGCTTCTCTTCAGGCGGTCATGCTTCTTTTCAGACGGCCATGCTTCTCTTGACGGCTTCCATGCTTCTCTTGACGGCTTCCATGCTTCTCTTGACGGCTTCCATGCTTCTCTTGACGGCTTCCATGCTTCTCTTGGCGGCGGTCATGCTTCTCGTCAGGCGGCCATGGTTCTTTTCACAGCGGTCGTGCTTCTCTTCAGGGCAGTCATGCTTCTCTTCACAGCGGTCTTGCTTCTCTTCACGGCGGTCATGCTTCTCTGGACGGCGGCCATGCTTTTTCACAAACCTCGGTCTTTAATGCCTTCCATCACCTCAGACTCTCAGTTTATATCATTGCATCCAGTCTTACCTGTCTGTTACCTTGTCCGTCTGTCTTACTCTGCCTCTGTTTTTGATTTATCATGCGTGTCTTGAAGAAACAGAAGAAGAAGAATAGCACAGATGCAATATGGATGAACAGAGGAAAGAAACGAGGATAAATACGTATATAGACGCTGCGTGCGTGGAAGGAATAAATCATCGGTGATAAATGAGTGGAGAGAAAAGCTTTATCTCAGAACATTAAAAAATAACTCTGTATAGTTGGTGAAGCGTGTATCGTGCACTTTAATACGGGTATAGTTTTGTAGCATAGTTTGCTTATCTAGAATTAAACAGAGAACAGAACCATTGTAGACAGTTACTGCATCATAAGAACTGGATACCCACATTTTGCGATTAAACTTTCTAGGCTACACCGAGTGCTTGAACCGGACTTTAAAATGTTTCAGAAGAAATAACTAATTCATATAGTTTTGTTCCACAAGTCATAACTTTTAGCAACCTTTGATGCTAAAAATAGACATTGCGTCCTTTTCTGGAGGACATGATGAATGTTAACAAGAAATGTTTGTGTGTCATGGATGTTATTTGATAGTCTGAGAGCTGAATGTTTGTGAAAAAAAAAGAAAAGAATGATTCTAAAAGAAATAAACTGCCGTCCGTCGAAACCAGAAAAACATCTCGAATCATCATCTCAGAGAGAGCAAAGACACCCACCTAAATTAGACAAAGGAGAAGAGGGGGTGAACGTAGTAAAGCCATGTAGAACGGCCATAAAAGTCTTGTTTCAAGGACTAAAATAAGTGAAAGAGACTACTACTACTACTACTACTATTACTACTACTACTACTATTACTACTACTAGTACTACTACATTTGCTACTACTACTATAATACTGCTACTGTTATTACTACTACTACTACTACTACCACCACCACCACTGGTACTACCACCACTTCTACTACTACCTCAGCTACTATTACTACTACTACTACTACCACAACCACTGCTACTACCACCACTTCTACTACTACCTCAGCTACTATTACTACTACTACTACCACCACCACCACCACCACTTCTACTACTACCTCAACTACTATTACTGCTACATGGAGTCAGTGCCCCAAGCACACAATCTGCTCTGAATATTCCATCTTTTCACTGTCCAGCTTCAAGTCCAGCTTCAGCTTCTTCGTGGTGAATAGTTCATTTCTACTCATCCCAAACCTACCCAAAACTGCTTCCGACTCTCACTTCGCTCTGACAACAACAACAACAACAGCAACAACAACAACAACAGCAACAACTATTGCTACTTTTACAACCTCTGCTGCTACTACCGCTACTACTACTTCTACTTCTTCTACTAATACTACACTGCTGCCTCTACTACGATTACTACTACTGTTGCTTCTACTATTACTATTACTGCCTCTTACTATTACTACTACTACTTCTACTACTGCTACTATTTCTACTGCTACTACTACTACTACTACTACTGCTGCTACTACTATTACTACTACTACTTCTACTACTACTACTTCTACTACTACTACTATTTCTACTACTACTACTACCACCTCTACTACTACTACCTCTACTACCACTACTACTACAACTACTACTACTACTACCTCTACTACTACTACTACTACCACCTTTACTACTACTACTACTACTACTATTACTACTACTACTACTACTACTACCACCTCTACTACTACCTCTGCTATTACTATTACTACTACTACCTCTACTACTACTACTACTACTACTACTATTACTACTACCACCTCTACTACTACCTCTGCTATTGCTATTACTACTACTACCTCTACTGCTACTACTACTACTGCTGCTGCTGCTACTACTACTACTACTACTACTACTACTACTACTACTACTACTACTACCACCTCTACTACTACTGCCTTTACTACTACTACTGTTACTACTTCTACCAACTCTACTGCTACTACTACCTCTACTACCACTACTGCTACTACTACCACTACCACCTCTACTTCTACGTCTACTATTACTACTTCTACTACTGCTACTACCACCTCTAATGCTATTACCTCTACTACTACTACTACTACTACTACTACTACTACTACATTCTTAGTAGAATACTAGTACACAAAAACAAAAAACAAATATAATTCAGCTTAATCTTTGAACTACAAACAAATCAATTTAACAAACTTTATTTTCTAAGAATTAAAACCAAAATCCCTTACACATTCTATATTTCCACAAATGCCGTGTGTAAAAATAAAAACGCGCGCTATATCCGTGCTTCTAACGCGCTTTGTTTGAAGTAAATCACACAAGTCACAAAAAAAGCAGGTTTAAAGAAAGAAACGCCCAAAAGTGCTGGCAGCGGTTCAGGGGAAAGAACTGTGAAGCGACCGAGACGTAAATAGGAACCAAGAATGATAAAACACGAGCTCTTTTTTTAAGTTTTCAGTAAGCTAGAAATATTTCACGAGGTAAGAAAGCTTTTTCACGTCTTTCTAAAAACTGGAAAAGAATTATCTGCGAATTTATTGTACAGCAGTTTATTTTTGTAGTGTAATGAGTTTCGTTTTGTGTGTACAAATGGATTACCACAAATATATAGCTGATGTGTGATGGCAGTATTTTTTTTATCAGACCCTGTGTAAGAACTGACGCTTCTGTTTACAAAGACACGTGGAATGGAAAAGATCTCTTATATATATATATATATATATTGGCTGGTTGGTTAGATGGCTAGTTATTTGGTTCGGTAGATGGTCAAATGAATGATTGATTGTATGGTTGGCTGATTGTCTGACTAGTAGGTCGATTGGTTCTTTTGTTGGCTGCTTGGTTGACTGAGTAAGTGGTTGGCTTATTTGTTGGTTGATTTGATTGTTGACTGGTTGGTTGATTGTTTAAGTGATTTTTTTTTTGGATTGGTTGGCTGGTGGTTAGATGGTTGATTGGTAGCTGAACGATTTGATGGTTGATTGTTGACTGGATGGCTGATTTATTGGGTGGTTGATTTGGTGGTTTGTTGGGTAGTCGACTGGCTGGTTGATTGGTTAGGCAATTTATTATTTTAACTCGTTGGCTGATTTGTTAGATGGTCGATTGATTGGCTGATTTGATAAGCGCTTGACTGGTTGACTGGTTGGCTGATTGGTTAGATGATTGATTAGTTAGCTGGTTGGCTGACTGGTTAGATAGTGGATTGATTGATTGGTTGGCTGATTGGTTAGGGGTTGATTGGTTGACTGGTTGGCTGACTAGTTGACTGACTGGTTGGGTGGTTAAATAGTTTGTTCATGACAGGTTTGTTGACTGAGTTATTTTTTGTTCTGTTTCGTTTGGGTGACTGTATGATTAGTAAATTGATAGGCTAGTTGGTTGATGATTGACCTGTTGATTGTGTTTACAGATTTCCCTATAAATACCAACACGAATCCTGCTCCATGTTGAACATCTTGAAACACAGACATAGTGTCAAATCATCTTCTTCCTTTAATCTCCCTGCAGCTGCGACCTGCAGTTCTTTGCAGCCGAAGCGATGAAGGTATTGGTCGCAGCATCGAACTGGACTGGGGGCGGGTTATAAAGTTGTTTTTTCAGTCCCTGAATGGAGCTGTAGAAGCAGGTGGGGGGGGGGGGGGGAGAGGGCGTGCAAACCTTCATTAACAAACCTCAGTGCTTTAGGGACTATAGCGGCCCCTGGCCCATTAGCCAGGCTAGACCTGTTACTGGGGCTACCAACGGAAAGGTGGGACAGGGTCTTGGTCAGCTATAGTTCACCAACCTTGACACTATGGGACCGGGCTTTGGTCAGCTATAGTTCACCAACCTTGACACTGTGGGACCGGGCCTTGGTCAGCTATGGTTCACCAACCTTGATACTAGCAAGTCAGATGTGGTTCACCAACCTTGATACTAGTAAGTCAGCTATTGTTCACCAACCTTGACACTAGCAAGTCAGATATGGTTCACCAACCTTGACACTAGCAAGTCAGCTATGGTTCACCAACCTTGACACTAGCAAGTCAGCTATGGTTCACCAACCTTGACACTAGCAAGTCAGCTATTGTTTACCAACCTTGACACTAGCAAGTCAGCTATGGTTCACCAACCTTGACACTAGCAAGTTAGATACTGTTCGCCATTCCTGGCCTTAGCATGTCAGATAATGTTCGCCATTCCTGGAGCTAGCATGTCGGCTATAAATGGAGTGAGGGGAAAAAAACTGAGCTACGATAACTTTTTACACTCCGGTGCGAGCTCAGAAAGAGGGCTTCTTGATAAACTTCAGCAGCGGAAACTGGCTGACAACAACCCAACAAGCATTCAGAAGAAACCTATCAACCTGCCTTCTGCAACACCATGGAGAGGTTAAAGACAGGGTCTTGGCCAGCTCCTGTTTATCCGCGCCATCCTTTCCTCCTAGATGAAGCTAATCAGAGGAAGTAAGAATACAACAAAGCCAGCGCCTGGTCTTAATCTATTGAACAGCTTCCATTTCATAAAAGCTAACGAAGTCTTACTTCCTGCGAGCAGCATCCGGACAAGAGGCAAGAAGGGGTGGAGTGGGGTGGAGTGGGGTGGGGGAACTGCTTGCAGAAAAGGAACAGATTTTCCCGGTGTCAGGGCCGATAATCCGACACATGGAATAGACATTTTGAATAATCACAGCTTCCAGCGTTTTCCATTTCGTAGATGGCTGCGATTTGGCAGGAAGGGAAGGGGGGAGGGGGGGGGGGTCCCAAAATGTTTGAAAGTGGATTTCAATAATTACGAGGCACTTCGTCTGATGGAGAATCGAAATATATCTTTTATTTTTTTTTATTCTAAAATTGTCAGTCTTCATGTTTTTCCCCCCGACTATAGTTTGTGCCAGCTTTTCGCCTTGTTCGCCATATACGTATATCGTATATAACGGGCGCTTTGATTCCAGATGACATATATACATTTGGAGCTTACAGACGGGCTATGGAGCTACAAAAGCAGGAAAAGTGCAATAAATAATTCCGCAGACATGCATACTCTTCTGCTTACACTCCACCACCATGGGGACCGCAGCGAGCCTGTTGCTGGAAGCACCAGTGGAGATACGGCGACAGGGTCTTGACCAGTTATAGTCTGCTGGCCCTGGCAACTGTCCCGTCGCCTTAACGGGACCATTTATACCCCTATATTCAACAATCGTGGAGGCAGGGCCCACGTCATAATTCCACTTTTACGAGTCCGAGGCTAAGACCCTACCAGAATATTTCATTCCCTCCCCCCTACCATTCAAAATCCATAGACACTACACCATCCTTTAACTCCAGACTTTTTCAATATGTACTTGCCTACGATTATACGCCTCTTTAAATATCTTTTAATCTCCCATTCCGCTGACTCACCTGGCACCAATTTGTGTTCTAGAAAAAACATAGATCAGTAGGTAATAGTTTAAAAATTGCTTTAATGAATGTGATCGAATGTGATGTGACAACAACTGCACTGATAAACGGTGCTGTATTAATTACCGCCCATGTAACTAATATTTGTGAAAGAAATAGTTTTACACTCTTACAAACCTCCCATGTAACTAATTATATTTGTGAATGTAATAGTTTTACACTCTTAGATATGTTTTTTATTATATAATTTGTATACTTGTACTAAATCGCATGAATGTCAGATGGGCCTGCGTGCCTAATTCTTTGCCCTTCGAAAATAAAGATCTCTTGTTCGTTCTTTCCCTAACGATTCCTGGAGCTAGCATGTCGGCTATAAATGGAGTGAGGGGAAAAAAACTGAGCTACGATAACTTTTTACACTCCGGTGCGAGCTCAGAAAGAGGGCTTCTTGATAAACTTCAGCAGCGGAAACTGGCTGACAACAACCCAACAAGCATTCAGAAGAAACCTATCAACCTGCCTTCTGCAACACCATGGAGAGGTTAAAGACAGGGTCTTGGCCAGCTCCTGTTTATCCGCGCCATCCTTTCCTCCTAGATGAAGCTAATCAGAGGAAGTAAGAATACAACAAAGCCAGCGCCTGGTCTTAATCTATTGAACAGCTTCCATTTCATAAAAGCTAACGAAGTCTTACTTCCTGCGAGCAGCATCCGGACAAGAGGCAAGAAGGGGTGGAGTGGGGTGGAGTGGGGTGGGGGAACTGCTTGCAGAAAAGGAACAGATTTTCCCGGTGTCAGGGCCGATAATCCGACACATGGAATAGACATTTTGAATAATCACAGCTTCCAGCGTTTTCCATTTCGTAGATGGCTGCGATTTGGCAGGAAGGGAAGGGGGGAGGGGGGGGGGGTCCCAAAATGTTTGAAAGTGGATTTCAATAATTACGAGGCACTTCGTCTGATGGAGAATCGAAATATATCTTTTATTTTTTTTTATTCTAAAATTGTCAGTCTTCATGTTTTTCCCCCCGACTATAGTTTGTGCCAGCTTTTCGCCTTGTTCGCCATATACGTATATCGTATATAACGGGCGCTTTGATTCCAGATGACATATATACATTTGGAGCTTACAGACGGGCTATGGAGCTACAAAAGCAGGAAAAGTGCAATAAATAATTCCGCAGACATGCATACTCTTCTGCTTACACTCCACCACCATGGGGACCGCAGCGAGCCTGTTGCTGGAAGCACCAGTGGAGATACGGCGACAGGGTCTTGACCAGTTATAGTCTGCTGGCCCTGGCAACTGTCCCGTCGCCTTAACGGGACCATTTATACCCCTATATTCAACAATCGTGGAGGCAGGGCCCACGTCATAATTCCACTTTTACGAGTCCGAGGCTAAGACCCTACCAGAATATTTCATTCCCTCCCCCCTACCATTCAAAATCCATAGACACTACACCATCCTTTAACTCCAGACTTTTTCAATATGTACTTGCCTACGATTATACGCCTCTTTAAATATCTTTTAATCTCCCATTCCGCTGACTCACCTGGCACCAATTTGTGTTCTAGAAAAAACATAGATCAGTAGGTAATAGTTTAAAAATTGCTTTAATGAATGTGATCGAATGTGATGTGACAACAACTGCACTGATAAACGGTGCTGTATTAATTACCGCCCATGTAACTAATATTTGTGAAAGAAATAGTTTTACACTCTTACAAACCTCCCATGTAACTAATTATATTTGTGAATGTAATAGTTTTACACTCTTAGATATGTTTTTTATTATATAATTTGTATACTTGTACTAAATCGCATGAATGTCAGATGGGCCTGCGTGCCTAATTCTTTGCCCTTCGAAAATAAAGATCTCTTGTTCGTTCTTTCCCTAACGATTCCTGGAAATAGACTGCGTCACAGCAGCTCTACAGAGAAAAAGATATCTAATAATCGACATAGATGAGCCTATTAAGAAGCTCTGAACTACATAACGCTGGAAAAACCAGAACTTATCGTCTTGCCTGAGTCCAGGAAATGATGAATGTTGAAAAGATCCGCCAGCGTCATCATTACTACCTGTGACTTATTTACAGCCTGCAATACCAAACCTCTCAGCTCAACATCGTCTGTCCACTTATTTACACCCTATAAGACCAAACCTCTCAGCTCAGCATCGTCTGTCGACTTATTTACACCCTATAAGACCAAACCTCTCAGCTCAACATCGTCTGTCGACTTATTTACACCCTATAAGACCAAACCTCTCAGCTCAACATCGTCTGTCGACTTATTTACACCCTATAAGACCAAACCTCTCAGCTCAACATCGTCTGTCGACTTATTTACACCCTATAAGACCAAACCTCTCAGCTCAACATCGTCTGTCGACTTATTTAAAGCCCTCAAGACCAAACCTCTCAGCTCAACGTCGTCTGTAGACTTATTTAAAGCCTATAAGACCAAACCTCTCAGCTCAACATCGTCTGTCGACTTATTTACACCCTATAAGACCAAACCTCTCAGCTCAACATCGTCTGTCGACTTATTTAAAGCCCTCAAGACCAAACCTCTCAGCTCAACATCGTCTGTCGACTTATTTAAAGCCCTCAAGACCAAACCTCTCAGCTCAACGTCGTCTGTAGACTTATTTACACCCTATAAGACCAAACCTCTCAGCTCAACATCGTCTGTCGACTTATTTACACCCTATAAGACCAAACCTCTCAGCTCAACATCGTCTGTAGACTTATTTACACCCTATAAGACCAAACCTCTCAGCTCAACATCGTCTGTCGACTTATTTAAAGCCCTCAAGACCAAACCTCTCAGCTCAACATCGTCTGTCGACTTATTTACACCCTATAAGACCAAACCTCTCAGCTCAACATCGTCTGTCGACCTATTTACTGCCCGCAAGACCAAACCTCCAAGCTCAACATCGTGTGTCGACTTATTTACGCACCGCAAGACCAAAACCTCTCAGCTCAACATCGTGTGTCGACGTATTTACAGCCCGCAAGACCAAAGCTCTCAGCTCAACATTGTGTGTCGACTTATTTACAGCCTGTAAGACCAAACCTCTCAGCTCAACATCGTGTGTCGACTTATTTACGCACCGCAAGACCAAACCTCTCAGCTCAACATCATCTGTCCACTTATTTACGCACCGCAAGACCAAACCTCTCAGCTCAACATCGTCTGTCGACTTATTTACGCACCGCAAGACCAAACCTCTCAGCTCAACATCGTCTGTCCACTTATTTACGCACCGCAAGACCAAACCTTTCAGCTCAACATCGTCTGTCGACTTATTTACGCACCGCAAGACCAAACCTCTCAGCTCAACATCGTCTGTCCACTTATTTACGCACCGCAAGACCAAACCTCTCAGCTCAACATCGTCTGTCCACTTATTTACGCACCGCAAGACCAAACCTCTCAGCTCAACATCGTCTGTCCACTTATTTACGCACCGCAAGACCAAACCTCTCAGCTCAACATCGTCTGTCCACTTATTTACGCACCGCAAGACCAAACCTCTCAGCTCAACATCGTCTGTCCACTTATTTACGCACCGCAAGACCAAACCTCTCAGCTCAACATCGTCTGTCGACTTATTTACGCACCGCAAGACCAAACCTCTCAGCTCAACATCGTCTGTCGACTTATTTACGCACCGCAAGACCAAACCTCTCAGCTCAACATCGTCTGTCCACTTATTTACGCACCGCAAGACCAAACCTCTCAGCTCAACATCGTCTGTCCACTTATTTACGCACCGCAAGACCAAACCTCTCAGCTCAACATCGTCTGTCCACTTATTTACGCACCGCAAGACCAAACCTCTCAGCTCAACATCGTCTGTCCACTTATTTACGCACCGCAAGACCAAACCTCTCAGCTCAACATCGTCTGTCCACTTATTTACGCACCGCAAGACCAAACCTCTCAGCTCAACATCGTCTGTCGACTTATTTATACCCCGCAAGACCAAACCTCTCAGCTCAACATCGTCTGTCGACTTATTTACGCACCGCAAGACCAAACCTCTCAGCTCAACATCGTCTGTCCACTTATTTACGCACCGCAAGACCAAACCTCTCAGCTCAACATCGTCTGTCCACTTATTTACGCACCGCAAGACCAAACCTATCAGCTTAAACATCATCTGGGACAACCAAGTTGTAACGTGAACATTTTTTTTCTTACTGCACTGACATGTTTTGCACATTCTTTCGTGATATATAAGCCTTCATAAAACAGATACACCACTTCTGCCAGCTTTTGTTGCCTGAGATGAAAAAGGGCGTGGAGGAGAAAGGGGGAGAAAGAGAGAGAGAGAGAGAGAGAACGGACTTTATTTTCAGAAGAAGAGAGAGAGAGAGAGAACGGACTTTATTTTTATATGGGGATACAGAATGAGAGATTGACTGATTGATTGATCTTTATTTCAAAAGGGTTAAGAATTGGGCACGCAGGCCCGTCTGACATTCTGCCCTTTATCATACATCTTTCACTCTATTCCAGACATTCTACAAATATGCTGTTCATACAAGCATAATTAACATTGAAGCTGAGAAACATAAAATATAACATTTACATTTCGCTCTTAAACATTCACTCAGTACAGAAGTAACTACATACATTATAAATGACTATCTACTAAACAAAATTTTCGGGACTATACAGAAAACAATTAATTGTATTCGGTGTCTGTAAGAGCAGTTTAAGATAACTTTTAAGTTTTATAATTCATGAAGGCATCAAACAGATCATGAGTCGACATCAAATAGATATTGGGAAAGCTTGTAGTTGTAGGAATGAGTATAATTTATATATTTTATACAGGATAGGAGGGTATTCCAAAGATGAGCAGCAGAATAACTAAAGCTTTTCTTGTAAAGATCAAGTCTAGGTTTTGGAAGACATATGAAGCGTTGGCTGCACTTTGGGCTAAATTTAAACAGGTTCCATAGATAAGGCGGGGCATGCCGTGAAAGAATTTGATGTACTAACTTGGCTTTGTTGAAGAGGAACCTGTTCTTAAGAGGCAGTATTTTGATATGTTTATGCTGGTTAATTGTTTGTGCTTGATCTTTGCCACTAATAAGCTTTATTGCTCGCTTTTGGCGTGAGCAAAGCCTCTTTGTATTTGACACTGAGCAACCATTCCAGACTGTTGAGCAATAATCTAAATGTGTTTGTATATGTGATATGTAGTATGTCTTCCTTGTGTCTTGATCGATGAAGTGCTTAATTTTGGCTAACTGGTATACTTTTTGTGCGATAAGTTTTGTTAGACATTGCACATGAGAGTTCCAGGTCAGATGTTGGTCAATAATAAGAAAGAGAACAAATGGATTTTATTTTCAGAGAGAATGAAGGAAAGAGAGAGAGAGAGAGAGAGAGAGAGAGAAAGAGAGAGAGATGAAAGAGAGAGAAAGAAGAAAGAGATAGAGAGAGAGTAATGAGAGAGAAAGAAAAGAGAAAGAGAGAGAGAAAACAAGAGAGAAGACAGAGAAGAGAGAGAGAGAGCCCGCTACTGTTTATTAAAAAATTCACAGCTGCCCGACTGTAAACTAAGAATAAATTGAAAACATCCTTCATCTTAGAAATACTTGCCTAACATTTCCACATTCACTTTTGTATGTTTTCGCCGACCACTGAGAACTGGGTTGTGAAACTGCTCACAAAGTGAACGCGACCTCAAATGTCCGAGCTGGTGAGGGTCAGTTGATCCCTTATCGCCGGCAGAGTCTGGCCATATTCTGAGGCCTGGACGCATTCTTAGGTCGGGTCGGTAGTGATTTACTTATCAGTGTGACAGGTGTTTGCTTTCCCTGTCAGACGGTCGAGTAGATAAATCTAAGAAAATTCTCCGCGTGGGTTTTGTTTGAAGATTCTTTCTTTTACTGTAATCGAAAATTCCGGTCTCGCACAAACTCCCGCCTTATTCCGGTGAAAGCATAGGCGGGTTTGATTTTCACCATGGAAACCGGATTCGAGTGTCTATTAAACCGTAGACAGTCGGTGTGCCTGAAGCAGTGATATGATTAGAAATGCAAAGACGGAACAGTAGCTACGAATCTGTAGAATATTGCGTGGATCAAGTGCTAAATAGTCATACACAAACAAAACAAACAAAACAAAACAAAAATGGGCATGAACTGATATATCTGATATAATCCATCTCTCTCTCTGTCTCTGTGTGTCTCTCTCTCACTCTCTCTCTCAGGTTGCAAAATGCCCTGTATGGATATACTTCGCCTTTCGAAAAAAAAAGTCCGTTCGTTATCCATCCATCCATCCATTCATCCATCCATCCATCCATCCATCCATCCGTCCGTCCGTCCGTCCATCCGTCTGTCTGTCTGTCTGTCTGTCTGTCTGTCTGTGTTATCTCCTCAGTTATTTAAGGAGAATATATGGAAAGTCACTGCTGCAAATCTGTGGAAAGTAATTTAAAATGTAAGAAATAATCTAATTTAAAATATAAGAAATAATCGAAAAATCCGTACTTTTAGCAACAAGACAACAAATGTAATATTGTGGTTCTTGCCTTCTTCGAATGATAACAAAAACAAGAAAAGTTAACTCGTTACCAGCTACAAGTGCAGACTTTTCAAATATTTATTTGTTAATCTTGTCCAATCACAGATCTCACCAGAATATGACAGTCAGGCCTGGTTCTATCATTTAAAAAAAAAACATTAATACAGAGCCCGTAGTTCTAGGGATCTGGTTTCTGTTAAATGAGTTCTAATATTTCTGTAAGACGAACTTCCGCCTAAAAACTCGATTTGCTTCGAGGGGATCTTTTCAACCTTCCTGTTTTACCAGTTTTCTTGTTCGGCTGCAAGAAACAAACGGGCACCCTGGAGTTAAAGCCCCTGTTGTCAGGGTTACTGAACTGAGCTGAGCGCCCTGGAGTTAAAGCCCCTGTTATTAGGGTCACAGAACGGAGCTGAGCGCCCTGGAGTTAAAGCCCCTGTTATCAGGGTCACAGAACGGAGCTGAGCGCCCTGGAGTTAAAGCCCCTGTTATCAGGGTCACAGAACTGAGCTGACCAAGACATTGAACTATTTAGACGCACTTGGCAATTGGAAGGGGGCGATTCGCGATTCCGGTATTGTCTGTTTAAGGCTTCTTTATGTGGGTTAAATAACGGCAAGTGTGAGTTGGGGTTGCACTGATCCTACAGCGGTGTTAAGAGGGTCCTACCTGTCCCCACCCCTTGCGTGGCGGCATTCAGTACAAGACTGATACGCTCTGTCAACCTGTCCAGCGGGGCAGGTCACAACTTGATCCTCGTCGTGGATGAATCTGCCAAGAAAGTCGTTCCTTGAGTTCACTGTTAGTCTTCAGAAAGCCACGGTAATCCGGGCGCCACCCCTCACGAGGCCCCATCTCTAAGCGCCCCATCTCTCAAGCGCCCCATCTCTCATGCTCCCCACCTCGCACATGCTCTATCTCTCACGCGCCCCATATCTCACGCGCCCCATCTCACACATGCCCCAACTCTCACGCGCCCCATCTCACACATGCCCCACCTCTCACGCGCCCCATCTCACACATGCCCCACCTCTCACGCGCCCCATCTCATACATGCCCCACCTCTCACGTTATCTGTCATTCAACCAGGGCCTCTAAAAGGAACCCAGTGCACAACTATTTCTCTCTTCCTCCTCCTCCTTCTCCTCCCCGCTTACTCTGTTGACTAACCATTCTCTTTTCATCAATTTCCCCCCCCCCCCCCCCAATCCCGAACAGGGAAATACCTTCGGGTCCTCTCTTAAAATCTAGCCCATCTCATTGAACCTACCTTCAACATCATCAAAGCAGGAACTTTGGTGCTCAGTACTTCTATAAAGCAACGAAAATGAAAGCCAATTACTAACTAACCACACTGAACATGTTCTTTCTATAGGCACCATGTAAAATAATAAATTGATAATGTGACTAACTGATAAATACTATGTACTAACTGTGGCAGAGGAGAAGGGAGTAGTATAGTCAGTATTGAATAGTGGCGGAGTGGTTAGTGCACTGGTCTCTCATGGCGAAGGTCGGGGGTTCGAATCCGGCCGGATGCGCCCCAGTCACCCAGGTGTAGAAATAGGTACCCGACTTCTTCTGGAGTTGGGGAAGGAAAGGCGGCCAGGCGTGATACTGAGCATATCACCCTCTAGTGTGCTGACAGGTCAAGGAAAATATGGACACTAACACCATATCCCTATGTGCCTCTAAAAGGCAGGAGAGGATTACCTTTACCTTTTTTTTACCTTGATGGCTGTGGTTTGGAAGTCCATTTATGACGCCCTTCATTCAACCTAGAATTGAAAAAAAAATGGATACCTAGCAAAATTTATGGAGGGAAAAAATTCCCGCTGAGAACGTATAACATAATAAGCCTGCAATGTGAGGCACACAAGATTAGATTGTTAACACTTCAATATGAGAAAGCAGGACATCATAATGAAATTAACTTACTGAATATTGTCCCTCGCCACACAACATGTCGACCATAGCAAGGATCAAGAAGGTGCAGCCTTAAGAAGGCCTTAGGACTGACTTCTGAGGGGTTTGGTTTTTAAACAGATAAGCCTTTAACCGATCAAGACCCTTCCTACCTTTTCGTTGGTACCCTCAGTAACTGGCCCAGCTTGTCTAAAAGGGCAAGAATCACTACACCTTCCATGGCGGTGGAACCTGCTAAAGAAGTATTCCACATCCCTGTGTTTTAGTTGCGCTCAAGGACAATTCCAAGTCTGCACGATGCTGTCCGTCAACATCTTCATCGCATCGGCAGCAAAGAACACCATGCTTGCGGTTCCATGGAGACATAACAGTGTTAGTCTTGCCTAAGGCACAAGCTAAAAGTCCTACATGACAAGAGAGATCTGAAAGCAGCATTTGATGGAGAGTATTTCCTGAATGCGCGTCAAGTGCTTTTTATTTTTAACTCAACGCGAAGCATGGTGCGTGTGTGTGTGTGTGTCTGTGCGTGAGTGTATGTGTGTGTGTGGTGTCTGCGTGTGTGAGTGTGTCAATAAACGCTTGGACAACAGCTTATTAATTCTGACCAGGCTCAGTAACACAATCATTTTCTGCCAGGAATCAGATATCCAGAGTGTGATGATCGCGTGCCAAACAACATTTTTTGATCATGAACACTCACTGACGGAGACCCTCCCGTTCCTACTGCCTGTTATATGATCGCGTATAGTTCTTTTTTATTCCATCTCGTTCATTATATGATAGCTTCATCGCTCACTATACATATGTGTGCAGGGTTTTTGTGTGTGTATGTGTGTATGTGTGTTTTGATTTTGGTTCACGCTTTGGCTGATACAGCAACTCCGTTGGAACATTTAACCCATTTTTTTTTTTAACGAAAGCAATGCAGTATTTTATATGTTTAATTCTGACAGGCCAAATTTTTAAAACATTTCTTAATGTACCTTTCTCTTCTAAGACGAATCAGTTTTTTTAAAGATACTTTTTCCTTGATACTGTTACTAACTGACAGAGAGAGAGAGAGAGAGAGAGAGAGAAGGAGAAAGAGAAAGCGGGAGAGAAGGAGAGAAAATCAGAGAGAGAGAGAGAGAGAGAGAGAAAAAGGAAGATAAAGAGATAAGAGAGGGAGGGAGAAAGAGAGAAAGAGAGAACTTTATTTTTAATGAACGACTAGTTTTGTCCGACATTCTTCGCTTCATCATTCAAACTTTCACACGATTCCAGACATTCAACATTAGTCAGTATAAATATGTTTACACACACAACAATCACAATTAATTTTTACAACATTCACAATTAATTTTTACAACATTCACAATTAATTTTTACAACATTCACAATTAATTTTTACAACACTCACAATTAAAACTGAAATAACAAAACATTTAACTTTAACTCTCACCTACGCTCAGTGCAGGAAGTGACTAGAGAGAAGGAAATAAAACCTGACAGGTGTTAAAAATATTTTTTACGAGGCCTTTTTTTTAACTTAGACTATTCTGTAAGCCTAGAGTATAGGTTTTATAATTCATCTTGTAGGGTGATTGGAAATTGTGATGTCCTACCAGTGCTGATACATCTCCGCTTCCCCCCCCCCCCCAAAAAAAAAAGCAGACCCCCACTTATGTTCCCTCTAAGCTGCGCGGCAACATGGCCGAGCACACACATAAAAAAAAAATCATTTCGCGCACGAAAATAAAAATGTCGTGCTAAGAAAATAAAACTGCTTCAGTCATTTGCATGTCCCTTGCGGAACTTTACCTCCCTAACAGCTCTCCTGTAGACCTCTCGGTTGTGAGCAAGATGGCCTGCTGCTGATGCATCCATTTGCAAATCATCAACGATGTCTTGCAGCCATCTTCGCCTTGGTCTTTCTCTATTTCTTTTTCCCATTATGTACACTTCAAAGCTGGTCCTCTCTAGATTATCATGACGTTTAATGTGTCCAAAATATTTAAGTTTTCTCTCTTTAATCCTCTTTACTAGCTAGCCTTATTCAGTATTACGTTCTTGTAGTATGGGTATATTTGTTCTTTTTTTTGTGTCCATGATATTTGAAGAACTCTTCTGTAGCATTTACATTCAAAGGCATTTATGTGTTTCTCAGCTGTTTTGTTAAGTGTCCAGGTCTCACAGGCATATGTTGCGATATGAAAGATGCATGCCCGTAAAAATCTTAAAACTGCTACTTTTATTTTTTTAAAGTTTCTTTATGTTACCCTGGGCTGTAATAATAGAGGAAAATATGTATAAAATTACGTGAGTTTGTTTTCCCAATTTCTTTATTTTTATATAATAATTTTAAATTGTACTTTGTTATTTGAAATTTTCGACGCGCACATTTTGCATATAAAATGCTTCTGCTTGTATTTGCACACGAGTAGAAAGTTTTGCACACTAACAGCAAGATCTTAGTGAGAACATTGACCCACCCCCACCCCTCCCCCATTTTCGGTTTTAATGATTAATACAAAGAAAAAAGAATTAGTAAAAAAGAAGAAAAAAAAAGGTGTTATTGCTTCCAGAGTGAAGCAGGGCTGCAGAGAGAAGCAGGGCTGCAGAGAGAAGCAGGGCTGCTGAGAGAACCAGAAGATGGGCGGGAAAGCAACACCGTCTATGTACTCCACCTGATCAGTTTCTGTCAGTCTGTTTCTCTCGAACCGCCCACAAAGACGTGGGTCTGACAGGTGCAGGGAGTACTGCTTACTGTCAGAAAGTAGGAGTCGAAAGTAATCAGAATGTAAGCCTGTAAGTTAATATATACATTAAGTACCCCTCAAGTTTTAACCATATTTATTTCTGGAAGTAAAGAATGAAACAATGTTTTCCATTTGCTATTGTTATGTTCTTGTTATGTCTGGAGCCAAGCAGTTATTCATTTGTTGACTTCCTGTTTGACTGTTTGCATTAGATGCGTACCTTCATTTAAAACGACAGGTTTATGTTGCCATTTTTCTTGGACAACGAAGATGAGCGGATTAGCATGCCCCCCATTATTGAAACAGAAATCAGATTTTAAATTGTGTGCACGCTTGATAATAATGCCTTGTTTAAAAGCGGCAGTAGGGATGGAGATAAAATAAATAATCTTCTACTCTATAAAGCCGGTGTGATGACATCTTGCATCAGAGCTGAAGATTGTGTGGTGCCATCTTACATCACAGCTGAAGATTGTGTGGTGCCATCTTGCATCACAGCTGAAGATTGTGTGGTGCCATCTTGCATCACAGCTGAAGATTGTGTGGTGCTATCGTGTATCACAACTGAAGATTGTATGATG
Organism: Achatina immaculata; assembly: GCA_009760885.1. NCBI lineage: Eukaryota > Metazoa > Mollusca > Gastropoda > Stylommatophora > Achatinidae > Lissachatina > Lissachatina immaculata. The sequence goes on along the minus strand of CM019705.1, from coordinate 37,248,351 downwards.
CCATCTTGCATCACAGCTGAAGATTGTGTGGTGCCATCATGTATCACACCTGAAGATTGTGTGGTGCCATCTTGCATCACAGCTGAAGACTGTGTGGTGCCATCTTGCATCACAGCTGAAGATTGTGTGGTGCCATCTTGCATCACAGCTGAAAATTTGCATCTCAGAATAAAAATAACAGAAAACAAGTCATTGTCATGGTTACCATCATTCTCGGCAGCGCATATAACTGACAGTCTAAGCAGTCATTAATTTTTTTAGAATATTTAGAAGAAAAAAAAAATGGAAACACCAAGGTTAAAATATAAAAGCAATGAGCCCACTTGCTAGTTTTCACAAACTGAAAAAAAAAAAAAATTCAATCGTCTACAATCCTCCGTGACTGACGGTAAAGAAATGTTTTCTTTCTAAACGTTCAGTGGCATGAAAAAATGTTGTTTTTTTTTAAAAGATGTGCGCATGCGCAGAATTTTTTCTAAAATTGGGGGGGGGGGGGGGGGTGGTGGAAAGAAAAGAAAGTGGATTAATCATGCACAAAGTAGAGGCTTCGTCGATGCTGCGGCTTGAAGAATCTTGTGACGGGCAGTGAAGGGGAAAGAGAAACAGAGGCCGAACAAAAGCATCTAGGGCAAAATAAAAATATGCTGAAATCGAGAAGAACAGAATGCATCGTAGCTGGTGTGTCTTAGAAAGATTGGCTGGAGAACGTGAAAAGTGGAGATAAGTCTTTGTTGCTCTAGGAGGCGCGCATTTAGCACCACGAAGACCACGCAAGTCTCCAGGAATATGCCCATAAAAACAGGAAATGAGATAGATCTGTAAAGTGCTTTATTTACCCTGCACTACTATACACAGCACAGACCTGGACTCTACGTTAAAAAATCTGACAGAGTGATCAAGTTCTGTAGAAACGTGGATCTGTATGAAGACAGGTCGCATGCGTATCATGGAAAGTGAAAAGAACTTAAGTACAGGTATTAGAACAGCTACAAGTGCAGCGTGAAATTCTCGAAGAAAGGAAGGTCAAATAGTGCGCTAATACCAAAACTCATAACTATTCGTAATGAAGGCCATACTGGATGGAAAGGTTGAAGGATAAAGAAAGAAGGGTAGACTGAGATGTAGATGAGAAGATAACATAGGAGAATGGACAGGGCACAGCCTGGCTGAGTGCACGATGAAGGCGAAGGAGCGAGAGAACTGGAGATCCATTACCGCCGACCTTCGTGCCGGAGACCGCACACAGTCATGAAGGCAAGACGCAACAGTGCATGCCAGGCAATGTTTTGTTTCGTCGATCATCGCGGATGGATGGATGGATGGATGGATGGATGGATGGATGGATGGATGGATGGATGGATGGATGGATGGATGGATGGAACAAACTGTCCTCGCAGCTACATATCACTGTTTCTAAAAGGACTGTTTTGTACATCTCCGCGCAGCAAAACGAGTTTTCAGGTGATGGTTGAATGTGACACTACCTGAAGATTTTGAGACACGGTCTGAAGATCTTGAGACACAGGTAGGACTCTTTTAGGGAGTGTGGCTGCAGCGGCTTTCATGAATTCCCATAGAAGATCTTAGAGGCTAGCAGGTTGCGCTACAGACATTCCCTGCTGCTTTGGCAGCCTAAAGCGACACTGTGGTGTGGCTCTCCTCGTGAGAAGTACGTGCAGATAGAAAAATACTTCGTGAAACTCTGCCTTCTCGACCACAAACTGTACTCCCCCATCAGAGTCATTTTCTCCTCACGAAGAAACTAACATTCTGTACAAACTGGAAAATAAAAGGAAAAGAAACAAACTGTGTCACAGTTTACAAGCACGTCAAGGAATTTTTTTTTCGTTTCTTAAAATTCGAAATTGCACATTTGCTTTTGGAATACTCTGTATCAGCCTTAATAAACCTGTTTTTTAGCATAGCACATAGCGGATTTCTAGCTTGACTCCTCATAAAACAGGCTATAAACGTGTTTTATGAATACTAACTTTATATTGTCTGATATCCCCAGATGGTATTCGTGGGCTGTATGAAAAATGCCCGGATGGATACTTCGGCTACAATTGTAAGTTCCTGTGCCAGTGTCAGGGAGACCTTCCGTGTGACAAGATTACAGGATCCTGTCCCAGGGGATGCAAAGATGGTTTCTGGGGACCTGGCTGTCAACTGGGTAAGATGATGTCTGCAAAGGTAGTATGTGATCGTAAGACAGATAAGTTTGAGAATATAAATTTCCTAACAGCCTTCACTTAAAACAATGATTTCTCCCCTACTAGTTAATCACAGACGATGAAATCAAAGAAGCAGTTTTAAAGCAGAAAGCAGATTCAAGTTTACAATTTCATGTAGCATTTAAAAAAAATTTTGTTTATCAGTTTTGTAGCATTTTTTGCCGCCTGTTTGAGAAGTGGAATTTATTTGTTTCGTTTTATTTTTTAAATAATTGTTTTGTATAAAAATTAACTGGTTATTCATAGTCCTGTATGTATATTTGTCACAACATAACGTTCATTATAAACATTTAAGTTTCTCGTTATCATTTAGTTACCATTAAATAACCCTTCCATTACGATTGTTCTTGTTTCATTTGTTGTTATTTATATACATCTATTGTCTCTATTTCGCTCGCTCAGTCGCTTTGTGATAGTTGTAACAACTGATAAGACTTTCATAACAAACTGCTGAATCACGCTTGACTGGTGCTCGAGGATTTTATTCGCATACGAGTACATGGCAGAAGATTTTTCTGTTAACTTTCATGTACCGAACGAATCATTAAGTAAACAAGGTGAACTGAACACCGCCTGAAAGTACCATCCTGAAGATGTAGTTGGGAGTGTTCGTAGAATCTTTACCGGATTTATTCCCATTTATTCTCACTATTGAAGCCAATTATTGAGGAAAGACGCTGGGGATGGTTGGGACATGTGCTCCGAATGATTGACAACTCACTACCAAAAATAGCACTAAGATGGACACCACAGGGGAACAGAAGTAAAGATAGACCAAAGGAGACATGGAGGAGAACAACAGAAAGGATGTTGAGCAATAGAGAGCTCACCTGGGCAAGAGCGGAAAAAAGGCAAAGGATAGGCGCTTGTGGAAAGCCCTTGCGGAAGCCCCATGTGCCCTATGCATTTAAGGTTCACAGATTGTCATTATGTTGACCATCACAAACTATTTTATTACACCTTCTAGCCAGCCGCCTCTCAACTCAACTCTCCTCCGTAACTAATTATTTGTGTATAAGTATGTAAAACTAAGTATATAACTATACATGAAGTCACTGCAGTAAAGCCGTAATAACAAAATGTTAAAATTATTTAAAGGGAGAAAAAAAAGGAACAGCTTTATTAATTAACAAGCACACAGTTGTGACGTTTGGGGGTTGCACTGTAATCATACAAAACATACAGGACAAAGAGATATGGGAAAAAGATAAAAAATACAAGTTTACGTGAATGCTATACAGGAAATAGGAAGGGGAAAAAAAATAGAATAAATAGAGCAATTAGCTGTGACTTGTGAGATGCTGCGTCCAGGAGTGCGTGTGGTGGAGTGTTGAGAATGTTGAAATGATTACTTGCCATTGTGATAAGTAGGTAGTAAAGAGGGGGTGAATACTGTGGAAAGGAGAGAGAGAGTGAGAGAAAGAGAGAGAGTGAGAGAGAGAGAGATAGACAGATACAGTGGTAATCTAGCCAAGCCGTAGTATACCTACTTTTACTGACCCCAAGCTCTAACCACAATTTCACTGATTATGGCCGAGTATTGGTGGTCAAAGAGACCGACTGATCAATCAGATGCCTTCTTTAAATTGATCGTACGATGCACCATTCCGCTTGAGGTAATACAAGATAATCTACACTAGCCAGGAGTAAGCATGCTTGATAAGAGTTGAAAAGACGCTAGAATGGATTTGTTTGATACTCTGACCACCAGATTCCATCTACCTGACACTACCACTTTGCTTGTTTCTGGCACGGCTGCTCAAGTTTGACATTGTCTGTTGTTAGATTATGTCTGGTGCCATGACCTGTCCTGTGTCACATATACAGTTTACAGTTTCAGAGAAACTCCAGAACAGCGACAGAGAAAGTGCAGAACAATGACAGAGAAACTGCAGATTAATGAAAGAGAAAGTACAGAATAATGACAGAGAAACTGCAGATTACTGACAGAGAAAATCCAGAACAGCGACAGAACAACTCCATTAAAAAAAACAGCATTCTCTGTACATTACATAACAAAATAGGATCCATAGAGGTTAACGATCACTGTAAAACTCGTGGGATAAAAACTGAAGTTAGAAAACCTGAAAATAACTGGAGAACTTGTGGGATAAAAACAGAAGTTAGAAAACCTGAAAATAACTGAAGAACTTGTGGGATAAAAACAGAAGTTAGAAAACCAGAAAATAACTGGAGAACTTGTGGGATAAAAACAGAAGTTAGAAAACCCGACAATGACTGGAGAACTTGTGGGATAAAAACAGAAGTTAGAAAACCTGACAATAACTGGAGAAATTGTGGAATAAAGACAAAAGTTGGAGAACCCTACAATCACAGGAAAACTCACTGAAAAAGAAAAGAAAGGGACGCAGTTAAAAAAAACACATCTGAATGAGCTAACCTGTAAACTGGAGTTGTTTTTTTTAAGGCAAATGATATGGCCATATAAATGCCAATGCTACACAAAAATGGAGAAGGTTATCGGCGCCTACATCCATGATATCTAATAAAGGAGTAAATGCTCTCTGCTCTTTATCAGCTTTCTCTTAAAATTATTTTTCTGCTGACTCCGGTGGCCTTGCGAGGGCATTTTGCTCTTCAGGAAAACCGAGTGCGAATTACGCGTATGTTGCAGAATGCACGCTCACACCCGTGGAAATACGTGCTCATCATTAACTTCATAGCCACACATAGCAGACACTGATTTCATCGCCAGATTGACAATTCTGCCCGAAATTATGATTATTATTATTATTATATGCGTGTTTCTGCCAGTATTCCTAATTACTGTTATATATTGTCGAAGAGAGAGTTTCCTTGTTGTAATTTCTCGCCTTTGATTAAAGCGATTTCCTCTCCGGCAGCCCCGTGAGAAGCCAGGCATAAATCCACACCATCATAAACTAAATTCCCGTGGGAGATAATTTGTAGCACGATCAATACTGAGGAGACGAGCACGAGTAGTCCCGTCATTGGAAGCTGTACGCAGAGTTCACTTGCTAAAGACGTAGTGTCGGGAATTAAGATGGCTCTCCGTGTTTTTAATATGAAAAGGGGGGTCAATATTTGAATTTACTGACTCGTATTTTAATGGACTGGGTCGCTGGCTGTTGATCTTTCAGGCTAAGACTTGGATTTTTTTGTTCCTTGCCTCCTCCTCTCTTAAGGGTGATCATTCCTGACCTTGGCATTTTGCAGCAAGACTTGTTGCTGAGTCTCGTGTAGCTTATTACGAGATTTCTGTATAGTCTTTGATCCTCCCGCTGATTTCCGTTTACAGTTTCCATTATCTGTTATAATACGTACATACTTGACGATACGTGTCATATGTCAAAGTCCTCATTATGGTGGTGAAAATTGCTGAGGGTTTTTTTTTCTGGGTCCGTAATTCGAGCAAGCCATCCAATCCACTATCCTCATCCCATGACGGATTATCCCTTAGGTGGAAGCCTAGGGATTCAACATCAAGGAAAGAAAAAAAACTCTGCAAATACAGATTATTTTTGCCTGAATACAAGGAAAAACCTGTACACGGAGATTAAGGTAGACAAAGATGCATGGTTCAGTTGTACAAAAAGACAGAAAGAGTGAGGAAAGTTGGCAGAAACAAGAATGACAGAAAGTAAAATGAGCACATATAAATGAAAAACATACAACAATCCAATATTTCGGCAAAAACCTTTTTCAAGAAGGACGCACAAGAAGAAAACAAGAGATTAAAAACACTAACAATTGATGAACAACTTAATGACTTCGCTTCTTGGTATCCTCCTTGAAAGAGAAACGGGCACAAAATGCGCCCAGACAGACCTCATAAGCACATAGTGGAAGCAAGCGACTGGCTGAGAAACTAGGTAAAGGGAGAATGACAAAGGGTACCAAACAATATGGCGGTATGCCCGGCCTTAGCTTGCCCCCATCGGAAACTAGACAAAAAGCTGCCCAGATAGTGCAGATTGTAGCAAGTTTTGCAGAAATGTTGGAATGTTGTATGTTTTTCATTTGTATATGCTCATCTTACTTTTTATGTGCTCATCTTACTTTGAATGTGCTCATCTTACTTTCTGCCGTTCTTGTTTCTGCCCATTTTCCGCAGACTTTTGTAAAACTGAACCATCACCTCTCTCTACCTTGGTTGCTAGAACCAGTTTTACCGCAGTCGTCATTTCTCTTATCTACCAGGGCTATTATCTACCCCTCTACAGATCGGAGAAATAGGGGAGAGGGGAGGACGGGGGGCTATTAAGTTTGGCCGGGGGGGGGGCGCGCTGGTGGGTGGTGACTAATCTGCCATCGCCACTGTCTGGGACACTGCAGACACATCAAAATCATCACGACAGCAGGAACAAAGAGCAACATTTCCCAAGTCGTAGCAGAGCAGGTCGATTAGTGGGGTAGTGGTATCTCCTATCAAAGGAGAAGTAAGGCGCCTCCTTATCTCCGTTAGTCTACGGGACACCATTGGGCAAGGTGGAGTACCCGTATAGCCCCCCCCCGCCCCCCCCCCCCCGATCAGGGTGACGTGAAGCCATAGGAGCAGGTGGTGGATGGAATGGGAGAGCAGCCGACAGATAATGTTGGTTATGGTCACCATTCTATGATGGTAGGCAGATGATCTCTATGTAGGGACAATGGCTACGATCACTGACTAGTACAGTCACTGCCCGGAAGGAAAGCAATGGTAAACAACTACCTTCTGGAAATATACCAAGAAGCCCAAAACAACAACATGGAAAGTCAGACAGGAAACCGATGGGGATACAGGAGAGCTGTTATGGAGGCAAAGTTCCGCAAGGGACATGCAAATGACAGACTGGGCAGATCAGGAACAAGACGATCAACAACATTAACATAGCCTGTTTGTGTTAGGAGTTGTTATGTTGAAGCGTGCCCGTCACTACCTCACGATAACTGTAACCAGGAAACATTCAAAGATTTTCTCTGAACTTGTTTAGCACAGCCATAAGCTCCCTCATATTTAATGAACGTTTGTTATGGTTTAGCGGCCTGGTTAGCGGCCTGGTTAGCTGGGTGGTTAGGCGCTCGGTTTACTAATCAGGTGGTACCGGGTTCAAGTCCCAGCTGTGGGAATTTTTGTTCTGGTACTCACCAAAAAAAAATGCCCCGGGGTTCACCAAGCCTCTAAAAATGGGCAGCAGAGAATTCTGGGAAGGTAAAGTGACCACATCACACTTTCATGTGCCGAAGGTCATGGAAAATACGGGCCTAACATCGTATTCCCCAATATGTGATCAGTTTTGTCACTATAGTAATTTTCAACAGAAAAGCTTATTTTAGCCATAAACAAATAATTTATTAAATGAGAGAGAGAGAGAGAGAGAGAGAGAGAGAGAGAGAGAGAACTCATTTGTTTATTTTAAAATATCAATTTTGTAACAAGAATGAAAGGAGTGAAAAAAAGGTCGGTGAAGGTTATTGCGTAATGCAAAGAATGGATAAAAATTGTTTTTAAAAAAGTAATGCAAAGAATGGATAAAAATTGTTTTTAAAAAAGTAATGCAAAGAATGGATAAAAATTGTAGAAAAAAAAAAGTAATGTAAAGAGTGAACGAAAATAAATACTGCACAGGTGAAACGGGCATTGATCGGGTACATGAGACCCAAGCGGAAGATCTTGATTTTGAAGATGACATAACTCTTATCAGTGCCAATGTGAAATCAGTACAAGAAAAAACTCTATATACTAGATACTCTGTCTATATACTTACATCTTACATCCTTCCCGTGCCGTTAAACATCACATAGGGCCCGCATGATAGTTTGTCAAGATGCCCTGTCTTCGGCGAGTTTTTCAATCTCATCAAGGGATGTTATGCCACTGAATTGGCTTCTCTTAACAATGTCCTCTTTTAGAGTTTCACGTGGTCGACCTCTTTTTATTCGGCATATTGTGTTCCATTTGATAGCTTATTTTGGGATTCTCTGATTGTTTCTTCTCATCACATGACCGACATATGTCCATCTTCTTTTTCTGATCAGTCATGAGACAGGTTGTTGTTTGCTCATCTGTTTGACCTTTGCATTGTTCTTGAATTCATTCCACTTTATACCGAGTATTTTCATTAGGCATTTGTTTTCGAAAGAGTCTAATTTCTTGTCTATTTCTTTAGTTGTTTTCCAGCTTTCACATGCATAAATGTATATATACTAGAGTCTATATACTATAGTCTATATACTATAAAATCGATAGTAAATATACTAGAACTTTGTCTAGATACTCTGTCTTCAATGGCTAGTAAAATAGGCCTTGAAATTAACAAGGATAAAACAAAAATAACGAAACTTCTCATTAACAATGAAGAAAAATATACGTAGAAGGAACAGCTGTTGAAGAAGTAAACCAATTTGCATATCTCGGCAGCTACATAAGCCAGAATGGTGACACCACAAAAGAACTTAGAATTCGAATTGCAAAAGCAGCATTGACCTTCAGGAATCTTGAGAACATATGGCATTCAAAAGTTATAAGCACAAAAATCAAGTTAAGATTATTCAGTTCAAATGTAATATCCACCCTCATTTATGCAACAACTAAAGAATTAGACAGGAAATTAGACTCTTTTGAAAACAAGTGCCTAAGGAAAATATTCGGTATAAAGTGAAATGAATTCATGAACAACGCAGAGATAAAACAGATGAACAGACAACAACCTATCTCATAGATGATCAGAAAAATGAGATGGACATATGTCGGTCACGTGATGAGAAGAAACAGTCAGCGAATCCCAAAACAAGCTATCAAGTGGAACATAATAGGCCGAAGAAAAAGAGGTCGACCACGTGAAACTCTGAAGAGGACATTATTAAGAGAGGTCAGTTCAGTTGGCATAGCATCCCTTGATGAGATTGAAAAACTCGCCGAGGACAGGAAATCATGGTGAACTGCCATGCAGGCCATATGTGACGTTTAGCGGCACAGGAAGAATGTAAGATGTAAGAAAGAGTGGATAAAAAAATTCTTATAAACGTAATGCAAGGACAACTTTAATCACAACTTTTGTTTTATTGCAAGATTTTAAAGAGTGTTTTATTTTTCTCAATTAAATTCAGTTTAGTACTGTTTTATTGTCTCCAGCCAATAGCAAATTAATATTGTTTTATTGTCTCCAGCCAATAGCAAATTAATATTGTTTTATTGTCTCCAGTCAATAGCAAATTAATATTGTTTTATTGTCTCCAGCCAATAGCAAATTAATATTGTTTTATTGTCTCCAGCCAATAGCAAATTAATATTGTTTTATTGTCTCCAGCCAGTAGCAAATTAATATTGTTTTATTGTCTCCAGCCAGTAGCAAATTAATATTGTTTTATTGTTTCCAGCCAATAGCAAATTAATATTGTTTTATTGTCTCCAGCCAGTAGCAAATTAATATTGTTTTATTACCACTCACCTATAGCAAATTAAAATTGTTTTAATGTCCCCAGCCAATAACTGCTTCTATAATGGTCAGAAAAGACACTATATGGGCACTTTGTCTTATACAAAGACTATGTACACCTGCCAAGAGTGGAGGTCAAAAGTACCTCATGCCCACAGTTATACGGAGAAAGACTTTCCTGATGGATATTTTCCAAGAAACTATTGTAGGACAACATCAGACTCGGACCGACCATGGTGTTATACAACGGACTCAAGAACTCGATGGGAGTATTGTAGCATTAGTGCTTGTGGTATGTTTCGACCATTTCTTTGTAGCATTGGTGCTTGTGGTATGTTTTGACCATTTCTGTTATTTAGGATTTTGTTCGCCACAGTGGGGTTTCAGTTTGTTTCCACTGTGGATATTATGGGCAAGGCACTTTGTCACGATGATGATGATGATGATGATGTGAAGATAATGATGAGTTTACTGATTTATATTAAGGCTAATTTGGCGCGATCTGGCCAAACAGAAGTTCCCATAATTTTCTGGGTCTGAACATCAACATTGAAAGGAAGAATGATGATTAAACCAAGTTTCCCCAGTCGCCCAGTCTTCTGATTTTTTTCAAATGTTTTGGTGTTAAAAATAACACCATGGTTAGTGTACTCTCTTCTCATGATTCTGATTGGGGGAATCCAGGAAACCCCAATCAGCTGAGCCGCCAAAAAATTGATGCCCGTCTTCCGGGCACTAACACCATATCCCTATGTGCCTCTTAGGCATAACGGGATTACCTTTACCTTACCTTCCGTCAGATCTGGGAAAGTAAATGTGGCCGGGTGTAACGCTGACCACTTCACACTCAACACTTGAGACTCAAGCACAAAGTTTGTTACCCTTTTTTCTAATTATGAATCTTTTTTTTTTGCATCAATATTTTCCCTGTTCCCCCCATCACCATCACCAGCCCCACCACCACCATCTCTTCTTTCAGTGCCATGACCATTGAAAGACCAGAAACTCAGCACAGTTCCCAAGAGGGGCCATATGGCTCCCATTGATAAACTCTGCTCTACTACATGAACCCTGACTGGCAACTACAAACAAACAAACAAAAATGGACACAAACATCATATTACTATTCCACTTCAAAGTGGAACAGGGCTGCCATTCCTAATTCTTGGTATAATATAAAGACAACTATTGTCAACTCCTCATTTGTTCAAATAATCAAATTTTTGTCCTTGAAGTAACGAATTTAACAGAAAAAGTAATGCCTAGTTCCATATTATCCTTAGAGTGAGATAACATCAGAAACTGTCGGAATTAATTGATTTTGCAATACTGAAAAATTCAAGATAATGATCTTGGTCTGAAAAAAATATTAATAAAAAAAAACAAAACAGATTCAGCTATCATCATTTATAAAATAATATCTCTGGAAAGAAGTGAAGATTGTTTTATTGTTCTCTGCCAGTGGCAAATGAAAAGTGGTTTCTTGCTTAGCAAGAAAGTTAAGATTGTTGAAATGGGGCAGTATCAGATGTGTTACATGTAGCCATTGGCAGTATCAGATGTGTTACATGTAGCCATGGGCAGTATCAGATGTGTTACATGTAGCCATGGGCAGTATCAGATGTTTTACGTGTAGCCATGGGCAGTATCAGATGTGTTACATGTAGCCATGGGCAGTGGATGCAAATCCCAGCTAACTGCTAGATAACATGCAGTACACAACCAACACAACATTAGAATCATTTCTCTAAAAATACTGAAGGAGATTCTGATGTCAAAGGCCAAACACATATGAGCATGCCCTGATGCTGCTCTTTAGGACCAGTAATGGAGCTAAGCCCTTTCTTACAGTTACAGTTATATGAGCAGTATCAGAATGTGCGCATAAATGTTTGGGTTTTTTCTCTTCACACTCTAACATATGATGAATAATACAGCCAAGAAATGTTGAATAGAAAAGCTGAAATGTTGGCATGTTCCAGAAAAATAAAAAAGCAGAAAAGCTAAAGCATGGACAACATCCTAGTATAACAACATGTGAAACATTTCAGGAATGAAGACTTGAATAGCTTAATCGAAGGCAACAATCCAGGAAATGGAGAATAAAATAACTTAACCAAAGACAACATTCCAGGAAATGAAGAATAAAATAAATTAACCAAAGACAATGTTCCAGGAAATGAAGAATAAAATAACTTAACCAAAGACAATATTCCAGAAAATGAAGAATAAAATAACTTAACCAAAGACAGCATTCCAGGAAATGAAGAATAAAATAACTTAATCAAAGACACTCCTAATTTTATGTCTTGGAATGCTCCTAAATAAAATTGGGAGTGAGATAAGGATGTGTTCTATTTCCTGACCTATTCTCCTTGTACAGCAAAAACATAGTGAGAAATATAGAGAGCTTGCCAGAATATCAATTGGCGGGTACAACCTTAACAACTTAAGACATGCAGATGACACAGTTCTGACTGCTAAAAATGAAGGGGAGCTACAGGCTCTTCTGGACATCATGGTTTGTGAAAGTAAAAGTAAAGGTCTCAATCTGAATAAAAAGAAGACTGAAGTGATAGTCATCTCAAAGAAAAGAATACCACAAAAATGTAGCATTACTATCTATGGAACAAAACTGAAACAAGTTGATAGATTCAAGTACTTAGGAACAATTATAACAGCTGATGGGAAATGTCACAACGAAATAAAAAGCAGATGTGCTCAGGCCAAATCAGCATTCCAGAAAATGAGAAAAATCTTGTGCTACAGATCCATATCAATGGAAACAAGATTCTGAGTACTTAAATGTTACATTGAGCCAATTTTTTTTTATGGATGTGAAACATGGTCAATGAATAAGAGAGTACAGTGAGAAATGGAGGCTATGGAAATATGGTTCATAAGAAGGATTTTGAAGATACCATGGACAGCTAAGAAAACCAATGAAGAAGTCTTAAGAGAGGCTGGAGTTAAAAGGAAAATTACAGCAAAGATCAGAGGCAGACAAGTGAGATTTGTAGGACATTTTCTGAGAAGAGGAAAATTGTAACACACTGTGGCAACTGGAAAAATTGAGGGAGGAAGAGACAGAGGAAGACAGAGAGAGAAGTTACTGGATGGGCTGTCATTGTGACTAAGAAGAAAGTCACCAGCAGATTTCATAATTAAGTTCAAAGACAGGGAATTGTGGGGAGAAATGCTCGCCTACGCCATGCAGACAGCACTTGATTGATTGAATCAAAAACAACGATTCAAGAAATGAAGAATAAAGTAACTTAATCAAAGACAACGTTCCAAGAAATGAAGAGAATCAAAGACAACGATCCAAGAAATGAAGCATAAAATAACTTAATCAAAGACAATGTTCCAAGAAATGAAAAGCAGAAAACTTGAAGAAAAAGCAGTAAGCAGAAACAGTGAGGAACATTTATTTTAATACGAAACAGAGCTGTGCAGCACAATGTTCCCCTTACGATTTTGAGGTTCATGTGCAAAATTTTGACCCTGTATATATTTTCAAAAATAAAAAAACTGGGCAAATGTACATTGCAACAATTTCACATAGAAAAATACCAAAATCCAAAGAAACTGGGAAAATATTCAAGTGTAATGCTAACAATATTTTTTAGCACTGTCACAGAACATAGTAACCTCAAGAAACTGAAAAATAAAATGAGCAAATTTATTTTTTTTCCACGGCAAATGAAGTTTTGTGCATGGTAAGACGTTTTTTGTGTGTGCAGCCGTGCTCCCTCACAGCTTAGAGGGAACACTGGTTCAGTGTTATGTTGAGACAGTGCAGAATCAGGCAGAAAGAACTGCTGCATAAACTTATTTAACACAAGGAAGTAAAAAACTACATTAGTCATCAAGACATCTGATAGAAAAGTCTTAGAAGAAGTCATTGTTTGCCTTTTATACATAGAAAGGATGTCAGCATTTGCTGCACATAATGGCATTTTCCTTTTCACATCATAGGAGGCAGTTATGATGCAGGTAAATGTTAGCTGTGTTCCTGTGCATCAGTGGGTACAAAATATTTTAAGAAGAAAGTCATAGTACCTGAGGGCTTGTCAAGAATCTTAAAATGATAATCTAAACTTCCTTCAGAACAAAGGACCAGCCATCAGAGAAGGGCAGCGCAAAGATTTGGAAAGTGCAAGAAGAGGAAGAGATTTTTTTTTTGCCCTCCTGGAATGTGCTAGAATAGTGTTCAGTCATTTTTATTTTTGTTTTTCAAAGTTTTAGCTATTACTAAAAACAGCTAACTTTAATTTACATGTATAATGAGGTAGATATGCATGTTGCAACATTTTCCTTTAGAAAAAAAAACAGCACTGCTAAAGATTAACTGTGAAAATCATCTAATTAAAAATTAATCCTTTAAATTATGTTTTTTAGCTTCTCATGCCAGAACCTGGTAATAATTCAGTAAACATTTTTTTTTCCTTATCAAGACAGAAATTTTTCAGGTTTCAGTGTTTTGGCTGTGGCCGTGATTCTTCTTTTATTTTCATATGTTCATTCCAAGTTTGCCCAGCTGGACGATTCAGCCACAACTGCAGAAATGAGTGTCACTGCATGAACAGCTCAGAGAGATGCGAGGTTGTTAGTGGAAGATGTAGGTCTGGATGTGCTAAAGGCTGGTCTGGGGTGG